>FLMG01000100.1:0-54141 GCA_900088475.1 Hyphochytrium catenoides
AGGCGGGCAAGCCTTTCGCACTCTCTCTCTACCGACTCGAACTTCCATTCGAACAGGACCGCGGTTACGTCCCTTTCAGCACTAGGGATAAGGGCCTCCACACCAATTCCCGGGATAAGTGAAGAAGAAGAGGAAAAGATGAGAAAGATAACGCTGCTAAAAAAAAAGAGCCCGAAGGTATTCTTTGCCTTAGAAACCATATTTAACTATCTTCACAGTCCCGTGGTCTTCTCCAAACCACGACCAAGGAATGGCTGGTTTCTGAAGAAGAGAGAGTGATGCAAAAGAAGCACAAGAGCAAATCAAGGAAAGCGACAGAGAGTCACGAGCTTGGCTAGAGAGAAGAGAAAACAAAATGGAAGAGAGAGAGGGGGAGAGAGCACAAGAGAGACAGATAACGTATTCTCTTCCTTTCTCTCTTCACGACGTCCACTTTGATGATCAGCAACAGTATATGCTGCGCTATAGAATGGCACAAGAAGGCAACTTGCAACTACGCTGCGGACAAGTCATGGGGTTGCAAAGGCAGCGAAAGGATAGAAAGAGAAAAGAGGAAGGGAGATCGAGAGAATAATGAAAGAGAAAGAGTCATACTACTAATAGAGTAGAAGACCACATAGGATGATGGAGAAGCTGAGAATGGTTCTCGCCTTTGACTTCAACGTGTCAGAAAAATGAGGTAAGATAGACGACATACGGTTACTTCATGCCACGTGACAAGTTTGTGAAGGATGAATAGTAGCGACATTCTGCAAGCACTCCCAAATCGGATGGACGAGAATCGGACGGATGAACTTTTGAGATTTTTAAAAATGGAGCCTGCAACGGCCACTGACGTCATTTCGTGTCACACCCATTTCATCCGATTTTCATCCGATTTCTCGTTCGTCCGGAAATTTGCTAGTTCCGGATGAAATGGTGGGTATCCGTCCGATTTGCATACCCACCCCGACTAAGAAAGGCAAATCGGATGAACCTAAACGAGAGGCTTTGGCGCGAAAATCCTCCTTTCGCGCCAAAATATTGAGAATATTGCTTCTTTTATTCTGCTTTAATTGGTTACCTATTCCGTATATCGGCATATTGCGTAAGAATCAAAAATTCTCTGAGAAAAATGTGGTTACGATCAGAAATCTTGGCTCGCCAACATAATGTTCTAAAGTCTAATACATTTGGCTATATACGTGCTACGATTTAGAACAAATGGAAACCTCATACATAATAACTCACGCAAAAATATTTGACCCAGAGCGAGTCTGCTGACAACAAGCAGCTAAGGCCTTACATAACAATGTCTGCTCTGCAAAGTTCACGAATTCTCTAGCAAAGGGATGCGAGAAGTGCCTGCTACCATCTTCTCATCAGTTCCATCATCACTGAAACGTTTCCTTAGTTTTCGCTTATTTCACGCTATTTTCCAGAAATGTTTCATCAGGTTGATCTCGTCCATCCGGAGGAAAAGTGACGGCTTGCAGAACACTTTTTGCACTCAAATCGGACGAAGTGGTCGGTCTCAAATCGGACGAAGTATCCAGAGGTTTCGTCCGTCCGATTCTCGTCCGTCCAGAATTTTGAGGCTTGCAGAAAGTCGCTAGTGTGTACAACAGAGGTAATACTGAGACGCTGTTGGACAGAGAGAGAGAGGAGAGAGATGCGGGATGGAGAGGATACCGGCCAGGTTCCTTTTCCTGATGACTAGAACACAGTAGTCTCTGCCACGAGAGCAGTATTGAAGGTGAACAAACGGCTGTCGCCTCCATTCCATGTTTCGCCTTCTTTACCATATAGTTCTACCATCAGTTTTCTTTATCTCTTTCCTCTCCTTTTCCCGAATGTACTTCCCCTTCTCTCTCTTTTTGCTCCTTCTTCCTTCTCTTTTACGAGCTTCTTCCCCTTCCATCTCCCTGTCAACATGCAGTGGTGAGAAAGGTGAGGAACGGAGGCTGAAAAGACAGTTGCAAGATACGGTTATTAGTTGTCCGATACTGCGCTGAGCTCAAGTTCGTTGCTAATGGCGGCACTGCTGATAACAGGGAATGGACGGAAGGGATCTAAGAGGCAGCGACTGCGAGTAGAAGGGGAGAGACTATTGATTGACTGAGAGAAGAAAAGGGGAGAGGAAGAGCCGTTTTTAGATGGAGAGTGTGTCTTTTACTAGAGCGAGAGACGGAGGAACGAATATTACTACTCTCCAGAAAAGGAAGCATTTAGTTCTACTTACTCTATTGTATAACCTAGAAGAGAGAAAATGACAAGAATGAGATGGAAGGACTGAATGAATAATAAGAGATGAAGAAAGACCAGAAGAAGACGGACGAGCAAGCGAGTAGGACGAGAGGAGCACCAACACTCTCGCTATCTGTCTCTATCAACTATCAACATCGAACTAGAAGAGATCCATCCCTCCGTGAAGAATCGTCTGTCTTAGACCCGCCTGTCTCTTTCCAGTACCGTCTTTATCCTCCTACTCGTACCGAAGCTGCAGTTAAGAAGATAGACGGAGCGCGAGGATAGGGTGGAGCAAAGAAGGAAAGTAGGAACGACTGGAAAAACACACACACCCAGCAGCTGTGTCTACCCTTCATCAAAATAGGAAGACGATGGGGCGAAAGCTGCCGGATAGGCGCTGAGTTTTACAATTGTGTAATAAGGGCAGGAACTTGAGGAGATCCAAGATCAGGAATCAGTAGTGTAGGCTTATTATTCGTTCCTTAGACCGTATGGTGACGGGCTAGAGTTGAGAGGGTAGGTCACTACAGTACTTTATTTCCCAATAGTTGAGGGGCCACTACTCTACTGCATGTCTAATTTAGTTGACGGTAAGTAAGACGGCATAATAACAGCAAATAATGCAAAAAGGCCTACTACTAACTAGAACTACAACGAGATTAGACAACAAGCAAAAAAAGACTTGTAGTTCTACTGTTCTACTCTATTTTTCATGGGTTGAGGGTAAATATAGCTGTAAATACTGTAACACCACTCGTCGCCAGTGCTGCCTGTACTACTATCAGAGTAAATCCTCATTGAAGACGGAGTAGAATTATGTGCTTTCGATCTGTATATATTCCATCTCCTCTTCATCAAAACAGTATTGTACTACTGTAGTCATCCTAGAGAATTGTTCGATTAAAGGTTGAACTCGGCATAGAAACTAAGAAGTAGTAGTAGCCCTCTTCTAAAAGTACTGGTCAAGGGTTGGCTATCTTGTAGTACCTCTCGTGTTAACCGCTCCGCCCTAACACATGTGGTCCTGTTTTACTATTCTCTCATCAACGAAACGGACACCCGAAATAAGAAGACCAATCTTTGCCGACCTTTGTTGTTGTTGCTCATGAGCATGAGGCCAGCGTCGGGGACCTCCCATCATGAAAAGAAGGAAGGCCAATACAGTTCGGAAAGACGGAGTCGGTCATTTCTTTATATCGCAAGTGGACATCGCTCACGAGCGATAGATAGCACCAAAGCGGACGATTAGAAGGACCGGAAGAGACGAGCCCGAAACGATAGAGACGGAGAGAGAGACCAAGAATTCAGGAGACGGAGATCTGTGGCCAACAGCAGCTCCTGGCAAGGAAGCCTCGATGAAACTCGCCTCCTGCTCCTATCGTTAAGAAAGAAGCACCGGCCTTTCTGCTTACCCTAAATGATTGCTTCAATTTTCTGTACTCTTCTTCTTGCTTCATTGGGGTCTAATGCGGATGATCGTTTTCCTGGCAAGCTGCCTATATAAATATTTGTTCTGTAGTCAGCAGCAGATGATCGTCTCAATTAGCCGCGCAGGTTTCTGAACGAGTAACTCATTGTCACTTTCCAAGGACTCAAGTCACCAACCAACTGGCTTTTTGGGAGCTTCTAAGGGATCCAAGGCAGCAATAAGTTACACAACACAATGAGGGTGCAGATCGATGGACAACCATCGGCAGTTGCTGCGGTGCTTTTGCTGCCCATTTTGGCTGCCATGATGGACAACGTCAGTGGGTTACCTCATTTCGGAGGGCAACAAAGTGATTACTCGGTGTCCTTGGCGGAAGAAGGATGGACAGAAGGAGCGTTGGCCGCGATGCCTAGCACCCCGGACGTTCTGGCACCCGCGGTCTCTACAGATCATGATAGTGGCCTGTCAGCGCGTGGACGGGCGCTGTATGCAGGAGTCGAAGCAGAGGTAGCAAAGAACATAGACAGCCGCCCTCCTACAAAGGAGACCGATGAAGGAATGCCCAACTTATCATCCCCCAGATATTCTAGTGGGAGTCTTCGTGGACTCTCTTCTCCCACTAGCAGTGAGCACTCTGTAGCGCATATCTGCTGGGAAGCTCGGCGAAACCGCAAATTCTTTGGCGCGAAGGATGACGATTGGCACGTGACACTTGGCGCCTGCAGGAGCAGCGACCTGCATATGACAGACAATCCAAACTTGAAGAAGGAAGTAGGGATCCCTGCATGCATATACCCCTCCAAGGGTGGTACAGATCTAACCATGTCCGGTTATGTCGGGACCACCTCCACAGACGAAGGACAACAAATTGAGGAGGTTAGAGCATCTCTTCGCTCCAGAGGTAATAGTCAGACGGGACCCACCAAAGTCGGCCCCTATATAGCCAAGAAGGCGTTATTCGGGGTAGGACTTGGCTTTATGACGGCATTTCCAGTCATTGGCTGGGCCGGTGGTGCTCTGGGTATAGCAGACTCACTCGGCGAAAATTGCATGCAGACCACAATTTGGAATCTCTCGCGAGAGGCTCTCCCTTGCTGGGACGGCTACAAACCGGAGTCTGGGGTTGACGCAATCAGAGAAATTCTCATTAAAGTACATGAGGAGACTTACGGAAGGTCGCCAACTCCAGCCGAGCTCGTGCGGAATGATGAGTTCAGTCTTTTCATGGATGAGAAGCTGAAGCTCACTGTCTTCCCAACAATATGTCCCTATTCTTTAGTTCATGGCGGGGATCACCTCTTCCATCGCTCACAAGTTATGGACAAGAAGGACTGTCCTGATATTCGTCCAGAATAGGGCAACGGATCATCAGCTAGAAAAGCATAGTCCGGTCGTATTTCTTTGTGGTCGTCTTTCGTTGTGATTGAGTAACTAATAAAGGCTCTATCTTCATGTCCGCTTGGCCTTCGCCTACAGGGCAAGTACCAAGGTTTCCTTTCGGCGAAGACCTTTTGTATGTTCGGCGTGCCGTAGAGTGAGAGGGCCAAGAAGGCGCCGGTCTCAAAATGAGTGATGATCAATCAACAAATACCGTCAGCCATGAACGTGCTGCTGAAGGACACGAGTGATCCACTGATGACGCTATAGTGCACATTTTGCTTGCAGCTACTTTCTTATCAGCTTGTGCAGGGCAGACAACCGCGAACAAGCGTCAATCATGGTTGACCCTCGCTCTGCCACAGGGCCCGCCAAGCAAAGAAAAAGCTCCATCTGATGTGCTTGGCAAGCAGCCACCTCGGTGTGTCGCTTACACTGCTAAACAGCCATCTGCTCTTCGGACCGATCAAAGACGTGGGAAGTGACTTTTTCCACAGAAGGCGCATGCCTCGACACCGGACGCGGTTGATCCGGAAACACTATCAAAAAGCGGGTAAAGCAAAGCCACTGCCGGCCGGGAGAAAGAGTGATGAGAAGAAAGCACGTATTACTTGTTCCGTTTTAGGACACCCTTGCATTTGCTGGGTATTCGAAGGGCGGGCAGAGAGCGGTGGCATGGTTGAACACATAAAAGACAGACACCAAGGAAGCGGCCTATCAGGGCACTATAGAGACAAAAAAAGGTCCACGAAAGGAGCAGCTCGGTGAGGAATCGCTTTTTGCAAGTTCGGAGCTAGACGGTGGGACGGTACGGGAGAGAGGAAAGGTCTTCATGAGCAACCGAAGAAGGCTGGCCCGAGGTTGTAGAGAGGAAAAAGCGAGAGACGGGCCAAGACAAGGCTGCGTGGCCGGACATGCTTGAGCAGCTTGTCTAGACTCTGCTCAAGGTCTGCGCAACTCTTCTCCGTCGTTGGAATGCAGGGCTGAGAGATGGCTACATTTCTATTACCAGGCGGAAGGAGTTAGTCATAGACATCACCAAGTGATCATCATTCTGCACTGTCCGTCCTTCTATCCTCGTCAGCATGACAGCGTATGACGATCATCTTGCACTTTCCTTAGAATGCCGATCCTCCAGTCTTGGCCCTACAAAGTACTAGCATCACAGCTCCTGCAGGACACTGCGTCAACTACTTTCCAGTGAGAATGACTGTTTCGGCCGGCCTCGAAGTGAGGATGATGAGTGGCGATGTGTCGTTGCTGCTGCCGCGAACCAAAGTATGAAGTGTCACTATGAGGGTCTCTTCACTCACTGCCAGATGCTGACATCAATTCTAACGTTCTTTTCCAATGAAAAGATCATAAGTCTAGCCCTTATTATAGTAAGATTCAACACTCCTGATCGCATCTGAAACATTCGCATTGGTTGGTGGGCACTTGAAGAAGATTGATGAAGCGGTTTTTTGGGTTCTGATGATGATCATCTCGATGTCCGCGGCATGGTGGCGGCCGCCACTTCACGCAGACTTCCAAGCAAGTTGTTAATGCTGGACGCTTGCCTCCGCTGTCTGAGAGAGACGCACGTGTAGTATGGCTATTGCTTCCCTTGGGAGCTAACATATCGGCGGATCATAACTGCTGAACCCTCAGACGAAGTCGAGTTTGCTCCCTCGAAGTTCAGGATGGGGAAGGCAAAGAAGGCGCGCTCGAAGAGCTCTCGGACCAAGCCCGGTATGACGGCGGCGGTGATGTCGTCAACAGCTCACGCTCCGCCTGGTGATCAGCAATCACAAGGTGTCCTTATTGGGGTAGGTGATCTGTTAGCTGGACAATCTTGCTTTCTCGTTTTGGAGCTCTGGAAATCTCTTATTGCTCTTACAGCTTGAGGCGGAGCAGCCCACGGTTCGAGAAGCCACCTGCATAGCGGTCGCATCAATGTTCGGAGAGCAGATGGACCTGCAACGGAAGAGGCTTTTGCAGCACCTTCTTCAGGCAGGCCTCGTAGAGAGGCTACTTCAAAGGCTTAAAGATACTCCGAGTATCAGAGTGAATGCTATGGGTGCCTTAAGGTAGCGGCTTGACCCCTGAGTGTCCGCTTGCTCGTTCACGAGTCTTATGAGAAAAGGCTGACTCTTACTTTGATCCCTTGGCCACGCTGCTTCTTCCTCTGTCTGGCACTAGGAATGTAAGCATCGCTGGCGGATTCGACATTTGCGAGGAGATGGTATCCAAGGGACTTGTCTCTACGACTTTAGAGATTCTCCAGCAAACTTTGGCGACTGAGGATTCTTGTTCTGTTTCTGCGTCTTCCCTCCTCGAGCAATCTCTGGCCGTACTTTCTCATCTAAGTGAGGCCAGCGATAGAGCGGTGCAGCAAATCACTCAGAGTGTGACTGGACTTCAGGCAGTCGTGAGCTGCCTTAACACACGTATTGTCCCTCCCGCAGCGCAGAGTGTAGCCGGTCAGCTGCTGAACGTTGCCAGTGATAATAACCCTCTCTTGGCAAAGCAGCTTGAAGTTCTTGTTCTGCCAGAGCTAAGCCATCAAGGGCCAATACGTAAGTCACTGAAGAAGTCGAGGTTGCCCAAACTCCTCGAACTCCAGCCGGCACTGTGGAGGAAACTGCATAATCCTCTTGCCCTTACATCTTCAAGGAGAGCAGTGGATGACCTAATGTTCTGTTTGAAGTCTGACCTTAATTGTTGCACGGTCTAAACAGGGGCGATGGACCTTCTGTCAGCCCTGCTGACGAAATCGATAAACTTTCCAGAGGCTACCCTGTTCCAACGTCTGCAGCTCAGCGGTATTCTGGCTAACCTAGGGCTCTCACTAGACAAGGATAAACGCTTGACCGATGAGGTATTGGACTAGGCAGCATGTTAGTACTGAATGAGAGCTTACTTTGCAACCCCCCTTGGCCCCGCTCTCAGTGCCTATCGCGGGTTCTTCCAACCGTGCTAGAAGGGTTAGAGGTTGATGCAAGTGGTGTGCGAGAGATGGCGCTAAGAGTGTCAGAAGAGAAGAAAGAAATGAAAGGGCTTGCGGACGTTGTAAAGACGGACGTTACGTACGAGGACAATGATCAAGCTCAAAAAGAAGTGGACGATTTGAAGGCGGTAAGAGTTGATTCTAAAGTAACCAACAGTAATTGATGGCTAACCACTGAGGTAACATAGAGAGCGCTGAAGGCCCAGCAAGTTCAGGATCGGTGGTCACAGAGTGTCAACGTGCTTAAGCTAGCTCTAGAGGTGCTGACGAATATTTGCGCGGCTGCGGAAGCGGAGGAGGAATTGGTCGACTGGGAGACAGACGAAGAAGATGAAATGGCGGAAGGTAAGTCGCGAGTCATGTCCTCGTACAGGCGTCGTTCCTGACATAATAAATATGTAGCAAGTGATGTTGGGATTGGCACCGACTCGGTTGCCTCAGACTCACAGTTTAGTCAGGCACTTGAACGGTCTGGAATCTTAAACCAGGTGCGCTAGAGCTTAAAAATGAGGGGCTCTCTTCGCAGACTAACTCTACCGTATCCCTGCTTCACCGTTTCTGCCCTAACATATGTAGCTGGGGGTTATACTGGATGCTCTTTATTATAGCTATGAAGCGGGAATGGATATGGACCTTCTTGAGGACCTCAAGCTGCTCCAGGCCCGCTGCTGCCAGTGCCTCACAAATCTTGTCCAGCACGTACCAGCGTCGGTCGGTTTACTGGCTTGTCACTGCCTCATTCCTCTTCAGTCAGTGTCTTTGCAAGTTGCGTATTTTGATGGTAGCAACGAGTTTAGGTCCCACTCTCCTTCTTTTTGCAAGCTCCCCTTTGATCAGTCAGCGTACAACTCTCATTGACCAATCAATCCTGTCGAGTGCCAACCTGGGAACTGAAAGTGGCTCGTGTCCGAATGCATAGGCGGTCCAAAATGCTCTCCCGGCTCTGTTCGCTTCTCTTCTTTCGAAGCTGAAGGTCTCTATTGAACAGCAAAACAGCGCTGAGAAGTCTTTAAACACCAATGTCAGCGTCCCTGAAGCGTTGACTGCTGCTATTTGGGCCATCCTTAGACGATCTCTTGTGGAAGGAATGCCTGTTCCGTTGGAGAAAGAGGAATTAACGGTCCTCACAAGTCTTCTCTCTGCACACTCTCCTTCCACATCTCATCTCAACCCAGAAGTGCGAGTGCACCTTGCTGGCTGTTTAGGCACACTGGGCCAGTTTCCGCATAACGAGGAGACGAATAAGGTGTGTATGCCGTTGTTGGTCAGATCACGAGTTATGAGAGGGTAGATGACTTGTGTTGACCTGCTCGAAGCGAAGCGGTGACGGATCAGGCTGCTGACTTAGGAGAGGGATGGCAGGCACGGGTGGTAGCTCAACGGTTGAAAGGACCCAGCGATGGAAGAGTTAGGAATGGCACAATCATTTTGACATGAGGCTAACCACCCGTCTTCAGCTTGTTGGGCAGGCATTATTGAAGGCTTTGGATGATCCTGCTCTCCTTGTCCTCTCCGAAGTCCTGAACGCGATATTCGATGTATACGCAGGGGAAAATCATGATGACACCTTTAGGACTCTCAGCTTCCCTAGCAAGCTGGAGGAAGTAGCTGCTGATCTCAAGACAAAGGTATAGATCCTCAAAGTCCCTTGTTCTCTGCCTTCAGTAACCCTAAGACACTGATGCATCTCTCTCCCTCTTTGAATTCTTCCAGTTACGACGGGATGCACGTACTGCCGACCGTGAGGTGTTAGCTCAGGCGAAAGAAGCACGACTTAACCTCGTCAGGTTTATAAAGTACAAAGCACAGACAATGGGCCGCTAAGGACATAACAGTTTCTACATTGGTAGAGGCCCCTAGAGCGCGATGAAGACTGAGACGGGCTTGTATAGCTGGAAACAATTTATGTAGCAAAAGGAGGAGGGGGCAAGTCTATCGAGGCTATGTACAATATTCTGCCTTCCATGAGTCTCCGGCGCAAGCTCGAGGTGTGATCGCATTCAAAGAGTTCTCAGGAATGACAGAGGCGTCTAGCTAACGCCACCCTCTGTCAAAGCTTTAAGGTGCTCCGTGACAGAGGAGCAAAGTGCAGGAACGTCATATCCGCCCTCTAGGACGCTAATAATGGGAGCCGACGTTAGAGAGGCCGCTTCTACAAGTTTCTTGGTCGCCCAATAGTAATCTTCTTCCAGTAAGTCCAACTTTCCAGAACCTAGTAGGTCGTGTGCATGGGCATCGAAGCCTAAATAAAGTGGGAATGCATTCTGTTAGTGAAGTCAAATCAATCAAAGGTTTGTGATCGGAGCAGTGAAAGAGAAAACTCGTGCAGTAGGTAAGCGCAGAGTTTACCGGCTGAGATGATGATGAGATCTGGTGCAAAACTCTGGAGAGGAGGAAGCAGCTTTTTGGAAAAGGAATCACGCCACTGGGGAGCCTTGGCCCCTGAGGGTAGGAAGACGTTCACAATGTAGTCGCTAAAGGCAGACGATCGGAGGCTCTTGCTCGAGGTCCACGGGAAGATGTCTTGGTACTGGATAGAACCAAAGAAGAGAGCCGGCGTCCCTGGATTGTACAAGAGCATCGCAAGAATTTGGGATGATGAATACACTTAGAACTTGCTTTCTCTCTTACTAGACTTAGAGCAACCCTGTTTCTTCCTTCTTTGGTTCTCCATCACGTAACCTTCCACCCCGCCGCATAAACTCCCGAGCCCACCTAAGAACAACGTAATCGCAAGGTCAACTCACCTCTGGCGCTATGCAGATGGTATCGAATTATCTCTTCTGTTCCATTTCCGTGGTGTAAGTCGATGTCAATGATAGCCACTGCGTAGGCATCGTAGGGTTAGAGGCATGATAGGAAGAATCTAGCAGTGGCAGGGTCAAGGAAGCCTGAGCAAACGTCCCAAGTGGACTGCCGCTTGGTCAGATGGAGCGGTCACTTGCTCTGAAGGACAGACGAGGTGTGGAGAGGGATTAGCTTGTACCTCTTTTTGAATAGCGGGTAACTGCGTAGAGAGCGCCTATGGCTACATTGTTCAGCAAGCAAAATCCCTGCCCTGCCTTGATGTCTGCACCCAGGGCACCTTTTGGTACTCCGGCACGTCCAGCATGGTGCCCAGGCGGGCGGATGCAGCAGAAAGAACGCTCAAAGGAAGCTCCTAGACAACAGCATTTGGCAAAGGAAAGTTGAGAGATAGACATGTCACTGAAGGGTGATAGGCACAAGGAAAGGTGACAGGAGTATGATAAACCTAAGCCTCTAGGTGAGTAGCTGCTGAACAAAAGGGAGATGCAGCCCGAGAACAAAGACCAATACCTGGTTTGAAGATCTCGTCCACGGCTTTACACACTGACCCTGCAGCTTTGAGGGCCGCGGGATAGGAACCCCCTCCAGGATTGCAGCTGACAAATGTATCGCCCTCCAGCACATCTTGCTCCTCTGCGTCAATTATGGTCAGCAAGCATAGCTGGTCAGTACTGAATAATCCAAAGCAAGGCGACCAAGAAAAAGATATAAACCTACTCTTCACCGCATTGCCAGTCTCGAAATGCACAGCTTCTGTTGACAGTGATTGTGTCATTTCCAGGACCTATGAAGCGCAACGCGTTCAGAAGATGTTTGAGGAGCCCAATATCAGGAAGCAATAGCAGAAAGACGACCCAGCGACGAAGGGAGGACGGTTGACCATGACCACAACGAGACATAGAGCAGAGCACATTATGGTGGTTGGCAGACCTTCAGGACGTAGGACGGTTCGTGAACTATCATAAGCATTTCCAAGGGCACTCGAGGAATGTCCGAGAGCCAGCTCAGCCGAGATCGTAACTTAGACTGGAAAAGAGCCGACCATAGTCCTGTCAGCCGTCCTTGGGTTTCGACCACGCCCTGAGATAAGATCCAAGCGACAGTTGATTGTCAAGAACTATATAGACGACACGGGAGACGCTAACAAGCCCACCGAGATCAGAAAAATCAAGGACTTAACAAACCAATCAACGGATTCTAGGCGAGTGTAGACTATAGTAGGTACCCGAGGCGTACAGTACCTTCGGGGTGGCATGGAAATAACAGTCGAGGTCCGTAAGCACAAGAACTCGATGACTTGAAGGTGTCTCTGGTGGTAGGGCAGAAAAGGGCTTCTCTTCTTGCTGCACTGTCGCTGCTTTCCTCTGTAAGCCCTCTCTTCTAGAGCTTCCTCTGGTGAAGTCCTTCTCTACCCTGTCATTGCTAGAAAAGGCAGGAATCACGGCGCCAGTCGCTCTCAGCGCAGCGGTCAGTCTCTCCACTTCCAACTGTAGCTGCTTGTTCGCTGCTAATAACTTAGCCTTCTCGGCTTCCACGCGCTGCAGTCCCAGACGGCATACTGTGTGATCAGCTCCTGTCTCATCCATGAAAGCACCGCCGGGACTCAGGTTTGGCTGTGTGAACCGCAATGGTAGGAAAGTAACAGATTAGCCACTTCGACAGTCTCACAGCAAGCAGGGTTTAGGCGAAAGATGTCGCTGTACACGATGGCACACAAACCTTGGCATTTGCTGCGCAGAGGAGATTACTGATAGACGTTCGTCTTAGCGCAGAGTTGGGCCCAGCGCTTACGGCTGCTGCAGCGCTTATAGGTTGTGGATTAGGAGATTGCGCGTCCGGAGGCGGCGTGGCCCTGAAAAGATCCTGGCCGCCAACCAAGAGCGCACCAGCCGAGGGAGCTTTGGCCAGATTGCTATTGACCTTTCCTGTGCCTCCCAGCTTTCTTTTCTTTGGACGGTACACCTTCTGACAGTCTAGGTAGATCGTCCTACAAAGGATAACATTTAAGACGCAAGCAATCGAGAGCGAGGTTAACATGTGAGGAGCTAGCCTCAACAAAGTTGGATTCAGATGTCTGTCGGGCTCAGATATCCAGAAGGCGCAAGCTAGCAGCGATGCAAGATGTGGCCAAAGTACGGCGAAGACAATCCTTTCCGAGAACAGGCAGTCCGGATAAGATATCATGCGCGTCCTCTGTACCTTCCCTGACAATAAAGTGACCCCGTCAAGTCAAAGAAGCCAAACTTGTTCTGTCCATAGCCCTTCGCCGATGCGAACTCGACAATCTGGAGAAGGCAGATTAATGGGACGCACAGTCCTAGAGCCCTCCCCTAAATCGCCTCTGCTACACATCTGCTGCTGCCAGGTTCTTCTTTATGGTCTCCCAAGCTCTATGATTCCTCATGCGTGCAATGCCCGTTCTCCTCCGTATCGCTCAACGTCTCTTTGTCCTATTGTTCTCTCCCTTACGATTCCCGGTGCAGAGTCTAACTCATAGCCTCCATTCGCATGGCTCGCTTGCCACTCCTCACCTTGTCTTTACTTTGCTTCTTCCTTTTACCCGAGACCGGTTTTGGCGCGTCGTAGTACTCAAAGTCTAGGCGAAATTGCTCTTGGATACGGACAAAGTTCTTCTGCTTTGAGGTTAAAGATTGAGGGAAAGCCCATCGGTAGCCAGGTCAATGGTTCAACATTATCTCCTTTCCATCAAGGGACCTGAAGTATCGCACACCTTCACTTCTCCACCGTCTGGAGGGCTAAGAGGAGGCCCTTCCAGCTCAAAAAAGCCTTTCCATTCCCTTGATGGTGGTAGAGGTCCGTACCTAATGAAGAACCCGATGGTCAGCGTTGAAGGCAGAGACAGTATCATGCATGCTTATAATCCAGAGTTGCTCTGGTGGCACCGCACTTGTTTGGTCACGGAAGACGAATGTGGGATAAAGAGAAGACGTAAAGAGCGCTGCCTTACGTGTCCATGGCATTCTGGCATCGGCCGCAAAACCATTTGCCCTTGGGAACTGCCTGCAAGCCTATACACTGGCAGTGCGCCCCAGTGTCGCAGAGATCGCAGAAGATGAAGTTCTCTGGATCATCCTGCTTGCAAACTCCGCAGAGCTATAGCCAGCAAAGGGGATTCAGAATTGCGAACCGATGAGGAGGGATCATGAATGATATGCAAACGCCAGAGCTCTCTGAAACTACTCATTTGGTAAGGATACGCCAAGGAGGAGCAAGCCATGAAGGGAAACAGAGGTCTAGGTATGGATCACCTCATGGTACTTTTCTGAAGATGTGTTCAGAAGGTTCTTGTACGTAGGTCGATAGGAGAACTTGCTATCTTCAGAGAAGCCCTCTAGGTCTGAAGAGATGTAACCCTCCCATATCCCATCCTGTCGCCAGAAGAAGAATGTCAGAGAGAAGAGGGTTGGAGCATACTTCTCGCACCTTGCAGAAGATAACCGCTGGGAGTCAACAATGCACAGTTAAAAGGAGAACCAAGAGCTTTGGCAGATTGGTGAGCAGGCAAGGCAAATTGGGAGAGAGGCGGGCTTACCTCTCCCTCACAGCTGATGTACTTGCCCTTCAAGAGGTAGATAACCTCCCTCAGTTCGCCCAAGGGCTCTGCCCCAGGAGAAGACGCAGCCGTCTGACCCGCTTCCTTCTCTTCCGCTGCCTGTCGCTGCTTCTTGGCCCCGGTAGAGCTTCTGCTTTGCCGCCCTTGCAGCCCAGCGGCCGGTGAAGGCGTTGTAGGCGACTGAAGAATAGCTTCTTCCTCATGAGGTTTCCCCTTGTCATCTACGCTGCCGGTTGCAAATCTGGAGACGGAAGAGGGCGATGGCGTTCGGCGGGTTCGTTTTGGCACTGCCACCAAGTGCGGGATAGCAATGGTCACCATGGTGTGAAGATGGAGTTTGAGCATGAGGGACAGAGTCAGACAGAATAACAAATAAACGATGAAGCTAGAGTTCACATAGCAGAGGGACCGAAGGTATAACAGGGGCGATAGACGTGGACAAGCAGCCGTATTAGCGAGAGGGAGAAGGAAGAGCGAAGCTGGATGGAACTGACATTGCCGCTTCTCAACTTTTGGTTGATCTAACTGGTCTGTCAGGCTGCCATTGACCCCTGCTTCTCCATCCTCCTCACTTGAGAGCTCCCGCTTCTTGCTTTGAACTTCTGCTACACCTCCCTGGTCGGCGGAAGCAGGGGCAAGCTCCTCACCACTCATTGCGAGCTAAGACGCTCTTCTCCTCCAGGTAGCTGTCGTACTTTTTAGGCCAAGCTGAGAATGGAAGCAGAAAAGAACTGCGATGCCTGTTCGTTTCCTGAGACAGACTGCAAGGAGAGGCGAAGGAGAAGGAGCAACGATGTTCACCAATGGCAAAGAGACCGAGAAGAGAAACTCTGGGGTGGCTGTTGTTGCAGTTGACGGCTGAGCAGCTGATTCGTGCAGTCACTGTCCAGCGGAAGCGATGTACAAGCCAGAGACGGCAGAGAGAGCAGCGAGACAGCTAAGGTGAGTGCCGCTATGGTGGTGGTGAAGTTGGCAACAAGAAGAGAGCGATAAAAGCTAAGAAGAGAGGTGACAGCGAAAGAGAGGGAATGAGAGAGAGAACGAAAGAGAGCGAAGGAGAGAGAGAGAAAGAGAGAGAGTGAGACACAGAGGAGAGAATGAGACAGAGAGAGAGAGAGAGAGAGAGAAGAAGAGAAGGAGAGAGAAGGAGAGGGAAGCGAGACAAGGAGAAGGTGGACAACAGACAGAGAGAGGATGACAGACGAGGAAGAAGCCGACTGAGACAGAATGGCGACGGCAAGCCGTGACAAGAGAGACACAAAGAGAGGAGAGACAGACAAAGAGAACAAGAGGCAGAAGAGGTAGACGGGCACCTGAATGCACGGAGAAGAAGAGGCAGCACGCAGAAGAGGTCAGAAGATGAGCAGCATTGCGCGTTGATGAGAAGAAGCGAAGGAAGTCAGAGGCTAGAAACTCACCAGCAGCGCAGCGCTTCTCTGCTAACTAATACTCACACAAACCGCACCACCCGCTCATGCCATCTTCTTGGTTGTAGGGAAAATAATGATAATTTTTGTTGTTCTTGTTATAATGTATGGACTGGCCCAGCACGAAAGCGCTTTCCTTATCAACACACCGCGAATGATGAAGATCACCGCTCGTGCTAAGGAAGACGAAGGTCCAGCAACAGCAGCAACAGGACCGTGATAAGAACAGTGAGCTGCCTGCTGGGGAACCAAGGCGCCAATGCAAGCTGTGCGACAGCGGTGAGCAGGCAGAAAGCTGTGGAAGAGAACGAGGGGAACAACGAACATCAGAAAGAATAGACACCAATGACGATGGGGATGAAGAGAAGGCTACCAGCTTCGTGCCGCATGGAGCGAGAGAACCGTATGTTGTTGGAGGTGGAAGGAGTAAGTAGACTATGAGAAGAAAAAGAGAAGAAGGAGAAGGTCTTGGGCCTCACTGTCACTACTTTGTCTATAGAAAGAAAGAACGGAAGCAGCAGTTGCTTTCTGGCCGTGGTAATGCTCAAATAATACATAGAAGAAGAGATGTGGTCGTCTTCTCCTCGCTTCGATGCTGACTGAAGTAGCAGAGCAGCACGCCAAGGAAGCCAAGATGAACCGCTACTTTCCTCATTTGTCCCCGCCACTAATGAAAAGACGAAGTGCCAGCACCATGTAGACCTCCTCCCTGTCAGTGAAGAAGAAAATAGGGTAAATCTTCCTAGTATTATCATCAGCAGTGAGGAGAGAGGATAGAAGAAGAAAGAAGAGACACAATCGCTCGCTCCGGGTTACCTGCACTCATGCTGATTGCCGCTTGACTGCTCTGGTTCGTTCTGCGTGCCCTTCTCAGCTCTTCTGTCATTTTTCTCATCACTCTCCCGCCGCCGCTACCTACATGCAGTGCAACCATTAGCTGCCTGGAGACTTATGAGGAGGAGAAGCCACGACTTCAACGAGCAGTACTCATCATTATGGCGCAACCACGAGGTTATTGTAGTCCTTCTCGCCTATCGTCTAGCTCGTTCTGGCCAAATCTGTCTAGCTGTTGTTGCCAACAATGACAGCCTGGGCTCGGCCCTAGGAAAAGCCTCAAGAAGTATTAATGTTCTATAATAATAGAGCTAACCTAAGATGCTTCTGCGGGCGGCTAGCAGTGTCCCACTTTCCTCTCTGTTGCGCGACAGCGCTGCGTAAAAAGAACCTGGGTGGGAGCACAAGCCGCTCTGTGATGAATGGCAAGGAGCATCATCATACATCCATCAACCTCGACATTAAGCTCACCAACATCAACAAGAAGTTATTATTAAATAGTATTGGTCACTCGGGCCACGCCGCCAGCACCGCCATCATCCAGCCAGAGGAGAGAATCATATTAGGCGGAGACGAGAGGCATTGGCAGGAGGACATTGAAGACAGGTGACGAAGCAGAGGAGGGTACAAGAGCATCCAACAACCAACCACAAGGACTAAAATGGGAGGAATGCCGCCCATCATCGTACTAAGAAGCAAGCGATAGAAGAGGCCGCTATGCGTCTTCCTGCCTATCACCTAAAGCTATGGTGGTGGTGGGTCGTGAAGTCCACCGTGTACTGCTCCAGCGCCGCCGAAACAGTCCAGCGACATCATCTAGCAGGATAGCTGCGACTCTGGTCTGGCAATAGCGACTCCAAACTGCTGAAAAAATAAAAGACGCGCTGTTGTTAACTCTCTTCCATACTACTAAGTCCACCATATAGATCTCTATCAATCACTGAGCGGCGGTGCTGACACCGTGGACGAGCGGTCGTCACAACCGTGTTTAGTTTTTTAGTGGGCTGCTTGATTGGTCTCTTTCGCACATTAACTATGACAAAAGAAGATGGCAGGATAGAGGGTTTTGTGACGCGCGGCCGCTTGGACGATGGGCAGAGAGCGTTTCCTCCTTTCTCTCTTCTCTGTTCTGCTCTAGCGATAGCGCCCGCCACTATTTATCTACAGCCAGAGAAAGTAACAATATTTGATTCTTTGTGAAGATGATTCCCCGGTCTCTAAATGGTCAAAGAAAGCCTCTCGTCATCCAACAACCCAGCCACGTGTGATCGCGCAGGGAGCTGCAACACTCGGCGGAGATGCCGCTGACAAAGCAAGAAGCTACTAGAATAGGGACGGAAGGCAACAAAAAGCGGGTTGGGTCCAAATACTGCCAAACATAGAAAGCTTGGTGCTTGTGTTTGTGGCTGTCCACCGATGGACTTAGCCGCCCAGCAGCAAAACCTCCTCGATGGCCATGAGAAGAAGGAGAAGGATGAGTAGAGTGGAATAACAAAGGGGCTCCCACATACACGGTCAGCAAGTAGTTGATCCTCGCAGTCTCACTTTTACGTTTGTCACCTTGCTTAGAAGAAGTAGCAGGGTGCGCAGGGCAACCGTCTCTCGATAGAGTGAGACTGAGGATATGAAACAAGCATCGTACGGCAACCCAGCCGCTATTGTCCCCGAATCATCATTGAAGCTCTGACACAATAGTGAGCATACATCACCGAATCTCCGCAATAACTACGTAGTCAATCCTTTCTTCGCTCATGATGGTGGGCCCATGTGTGGCACCTGCTGGCCCTTCCTGCTGGTGGCAAAGACGCCTCTCCTGAACACCATCTCCGCCAGTCTGCTTGCCAATGCGCTAAGCTGTGTTTGACGAGAGGGTGCGTCTCGTTTGTTGGAGGCACCGGTCGCTACCAGGAGAAGGGCTTTCTTTGATTTGCCGTGTTCGACTGAGCTCAATCCATCGTGAGCATTGCTTTCAAAAGTGGATGCGGCTTCAAGGAGTGTGTCTATACAAGCAGCGGCGTCTCAAGTGGCGGGCCTGACTCCTTACCCTAAATGGGACATGTATAAGGGCGATACAGTTTGATGAATCAGTAGCCTTTCCCACGCAGCTAGAGAACGAGGTTGAAGCTGGCCCTTCTTCCTATCTGCTACAGTCCGCTGCTCTTCTCTTAGTAGCATTTGCTTTGTGGATAATAAGGTGCATCAGCTCTTCCATTATTAGTGGACAAGGTCTTGGCCGTTGAGTGGCTGAAGTGACAAAGTGCTTCATTTCACGTAGTAAAATAAAGTCCTCATGCTCCGTTGTTCGACCCCAACCTTCCGACAACCGCTGCACATATATTTGCTGCTCTTTGAGGCTCAACAGTGGGCACCAACGTTTTTCCTCTTTCTTATCTATCACTATAAATACTGGTGGTGATGAGGGCTGGCCAGGCCTCAAAGAGGGACTTTAGCACATGTGAGCGCACTGACTTTTAATAAAATCTCTTAATAGGCCGGCCAAATAGCCAAGAGCTTCTGGAAAATGTCTAGCGTTCGCGATAGTCGAGTGCACGCCAGTCCTTACCAACTTACCAAGGGTAAAACGTAAAAGGGAAGAGGATCATCAACAACCTACGTCCTCCCGGAAAGATGCTTGCCTACTTGGCAAAGGTGATCCCCTCTGCTGTTCTTCCCTGTGCAAACCACGGAACCAAGAGAGAGTTATGATGTGCGATGACTTGTGCAGCGGGAATCTTTGCCTTCGGTGAGTCCCAAGTACTATGGGCATCAGTAACCAGCGTCATTGCATAGCCACGACTGTGACCTGTGCGGCAGACCGTGTCCACGCAAACGTCCGTTTGAATCCCAACCACTACCAGGTTCTGCACCTTACGAGAGCGCAGGTGCTCCTCCAGATCAGTGTTCAGGAATGAGTCAGGCTCATTCTTTTCAACGATCTTATCCTCTGCGTTCGTGGACGGCGCAATGGCAGGGTGAACTTCCCAGAGAGGCGAGCCTTTCCTTAAGGGCTGTCCCTCCTCATCTGGGTCGCAGTGTTTGACGTAAACCACATGTACACCAGCCTCTCTCGCCTTCTTCAGCACCAGCTGAATGTTGGTTATTAGGCGTTCTGGTTCGTGCACCTCTTCTCCAGGAATGAACATTCCATTCTGGACGTCCACAACCAGCAGGACCGTGTCTTTGGCACTGAAGGGCGGTAAGTCTGCTGTCTTAGCGTTGGAAGCTGTTGAGGCCACAGATAAGGATGCAGAGAAGAGAAGGTGAGCACTTTGAGACTGTCATCGCCTGCGAGAAAGGAGAGACTACTACTAGCACGCTGCCCCACTCCTTGGCGGCTGAAGATGCGCTACTTACCCATCGATGTTCTGTTCGACTGGGCTCTCTCTCTCTAGTTCTAACTCTTGGCTCTTTGGACACCTGTCTCTTGTTGCTTTTAGCTGCGGCTTCTCTGGGAAGTTAGGAAGTGGTTTGACCTAGAACCTCAGCCAGCAGCAAACATGCGACGCTTATATAGCAGGAGTACGGGTTATGGAGAGAAGAAGAGATAGCGAGAGTAGGAACTGAGGAAGAGATGTCTGACAGAGAGATGGCATAGGGCAAGAAGAGGCCGACTTGAAAAGGACTCAACAGAAAAGAGGAGGGAAAGCGCAGGACGTAGAGCTGGCGGGAAGCCCAAGAAGATGTGACGATGGGCTAAGGAGTGGAGATGCACTAAGAGAAGGAAAGGAAGGGAAGAGAGGAGAGAGAGAGACAGAGAGGGGAGAGAGAGAGAGAGAGAGAGAGAGAGAGAGAGAGAGAGAGAGACAGAGAGAGACAGAGAGAGAGAGAGAGACAGAGAGACAGAGAGGGCAAGAAGAGGCCAACTCGAAAAAGACTCAACAGAAAAGAGGAGGGAAAGTGCAGGACGTAGAGATGGCGGGAAGCCGAAGAAGATGTGACGATGGGGGCAAGAGGTGAAGACACACCAAGAGAGGGAAAGGAGGGAGAAGAGAGGAGAGAAGAGGAGAGAGAGAGAGAGGGGGAGAGAGAGAGAGAGAGAAAGAGAGAGAAGAGAGAGAGAGAGAGAGAAGAGAGGAGAGAGGGTGGGACAATTAAAGTGTGATCAGTGTATCTCGCGACGAGACCTGTCTACTCGGACCCTTGCCGTACTGATATTTTAAAAGTTACGGGATGGTCCTGTGAAGAGGTGATGGCCCCTCTGCTTACCCTCCTGTCAGAAGTCAGAATCCCCTTGATGGTGGACTGACTTAATGCACTGCTGACGTCTCTCCTAGAACTACTTGCCGCTGATACATTCCAAGCGTACTCTCTCGGCCATCGCAGCTTCCAAAGAACGCCGTACATACCGTCCGCACGGCACCCGCTCAGGTCATCACTGCTGCACCTGATGATCAACAATAGTCTGTTGGCCAAGACCTATCATCTAGCAAAGACCAGACCCAGATAGGATGGTACACTAGCTCTGTCGCCAATGATCCTCTTTCAAGCGGCGGTGGTGGGAAGATGACACAATGATCCTTTTTCTCTTGCATCTGCACGACTTAGAGAGAGCAGCGGAGGCAGGCAAAAGCTTGACCGAAGAGAATAGCAGGAACAGCGATTATTAGGGAGCCCGAACAGCAATGATATCATTCAAGCGGCGGTGGTGGGGAGATGACACAATGATCCTTTTTCTCTTGCATCTGCACGACTTAGCTAGAGGCAGTAGAAAGACAGTAGAAAGACATCCAATCACTTCCTCCTTTGTCTCCCCTTCTTCTTCTTGGTTTCCTTGGACGAGGATCTATTGCGACCCTGCCTCAATCCTGGATAGTGGGAGCTCCTCTCATCAGCCTTGGCGTTGTGTTCTGTAAAGCTTCAACCCTTTGCGATCTGCGACGCAGAATCTATAGTCTCCTCCAAGCTCTTCTTCAAGCTTTCTATCCCATTTCTCTCTTAGTTCTTCTTCACCCATTTCTTCTTCCCCACCCGTAAACACACCTCTTCTATCGACCCTCGTTCTTCCGTTACCTGCTCCACCCTCCTTCTTCTGGTGCAATGTGACCTTGCCGCCTGAATCTTCAAAGTTCTGTTGGTCAGAATCTCCTTTCCTGTTGCTCCTGTGGTGTCTGTGAGCGAGCGCCCCTGCAATCCTGATGCCTGTAGACTGTACTGCTGTTGTTACGTCCATTGTGAGCACTGCCGATGTGACGGCTGTGACGGGAGGGCATTGAAGAAGGCTCTTAGTGAAAAGCATCGTAGCATCCTCAATACTTCGTGATGATGTAGGTTTGCAGTTGTCCGCCGAAGGTACAGCATGGCGGTGTATGGGCTCCATCAAGGCTCTTAGTGAAGACCGTCTTGGCACTCATGAGAATAGCTTCCGACAGCGTCAGCAATCAGCAAAAAGTTACACTGAGACCATTCGCTCTTTCTCTGTCGCAACCTATTATACGGCGTAGTGCCATTAGAGGGACTGCCGAAGCCTCGACGCTGGCGGCTCTCCCCAAATATAGAGATAGCCCTCTTCACATCTCATCTCATCCAGCCAGACCTGGTAACGTTTAGGACATTGGGCACTGCACGCAATATCATCAAGGTGGCAGGTGTCTCTTCATGCTACCCAGAGATTGCGATGTTGATAATTAGCAGGGAAACAGGTCAACTTCATCATTTGGCTCAGGCCTCACAGCTCTAACGCCAGACTCCTATTTATGGACAGTTTTACATAGCCAGAGCTGCGGGAAAGCTACAGATGACACTGACAAGACAATAAGACCAATCATCAGCAATAAATAAAAGCGAAGAAGGATACACTAATAATAGAGACGATAACAGGAAACTTAAAGACGCCAAACAGACATAAAAAATAGCGGAACAGGTAAAGTGCATGTTCTGCTCGAAAGGCGGCAGACTAATGGTTGACGACACACAGTCTGACGCTATTCTTCAGAGCTCGTGGTGGTTGACGAAGAGCTGGCAGTTCTCTCTGGACTCAGACGCCGAAGAATGTCTTCGCGAAGAGACATCAGTGGAAGATCATCCACATACTTCTGAACACCTTCCTCACATTTTTGTAAAGCTTCTAGGAGCTGTCGTGCATCATCATAAGTCGGAGCTTACCCCAGGAAGATAGGGACGAAAAGGACTAACTCAGTGTAAGATCAAGGATGCTGAAAGATATCGCAAAAGGAATCATGCAGCACGTAGAATGGACTAACCTGGTCTCGTTGGAGACTCTCAAAGGCGCACAGAGTAATAGCTCGAAGGTCTGACATCTTTGCCGGGGCACCTTCTTGCAAGCCCATCAACTCATAGATTACGACCTCGGGAGTAATAGGGACCAATGCCGGGCTCGCCGGTGTAGGACAGGGCGACGGAGACAGAGAAGACTTGGGAGGAAGGAAACCCACTGGACGAAGAAGGAATCTCTCTGGAGTGCCAAAGCCATTATTGCAAGTCCCAACGAAAGGAAAGGAATACGAAGTCAACGATGTCCAAGGGCCAAGGTGGATACCGGATGCATGGGCAGAGAAGAGAGACGTCGTGTTAGCCCTCAAGTTCAGCTCAAGCCACAGCACCACTTGCAGCTTCCTACCTTTAGCCTTCTCGGCTGTGTGAGCGGTAACTAACCGCTGGGTGCCAAACTTCTTGTTTAGCTCTTCCAAGGTGTTGGCAACCTCTACGGGCTGACCTGTCACCCCAAACTGCGAGAAGACAGTAGCAACCAGAGATTGATATGTAAATTTGAAGGCGGGACGATGGAGGAAGAAAAGGTAAAGAGATAAAGCTCTACAAGCTGGTCCGAAGAATAAAGACAAGGACATCACAGGAGAGACAGCAGCGACATGATGGTTCACAGTACCTTCATCTTTACAGGGCTGCCAATGTTCCCGCTCAATACCTGACCAGTACTGATGCCGATGCGACTCCGAATCTTTGGAAGACCGTCTGCCTCCCACTTCGAGGATAAGTTCAGGAGAACGGCATGCATTCTAAGTGCGCAGTCGCAAGCCTGAATCTCATGATTGGGGACATCCTCAGGGCTGCAACGTAAATGAGGTTACATGCAGAATGAGGACTATTAACCTCAAAAGATGGAAGAAGAGTACCCAGCTCTCTACATCTCCAGCAACCCAGCCTCTTCCACCGACGTGTTTAGAGGCCCATTGCTGCTTGTCATCTCCCTACCTCCCGAAAGTTTTTGGCAGAGATTCTTACCTATTCCAAACCGCCATGATGCCGTCCCCTATGAAATCCACGATAATTCCACCACTGTCCTCTATGAGTTGGACCATGGCGCTGAGATATTCGGACAGGAGAGAGACGAGGGCTGACAAAGAGAGGGACTCTGCAATGCCCGTAAAATTCTCAATGTCACAGAGTAGGACTGTCACAACCCGGCGGCTTATGTGCAGTTGGGAGGCCTGGCCAGCACCATGAGCGGGGGACGGAGAATGGGAAGCGAGATTAGCCAAGAATTCCGAGAGAGCATTGACTTCTAAGTAGTGGCGAATGATTCGCCAAGCAAATAAGAGAGATCTCGTAGGGCGATGATGCTTACCTTCCGGTCTCCGGCGACAATCCTTCGGACCACTGATGCAGGTACAAACTTTGCAAAGAGTTCTATGCCTTCTCGAAGGCACAGATAAGATTGGTACATGCGATGCACCTCTAGGAGTCGAGATCGAATTGGCGGCAAGGGGGTTCTGCAAGAAGGAATCACAGGCATAAGAGAGAGAGAGAGGAGCGGCTTTGAGCTCCTTCCTCGTTCTCACAGCAGAGTTGTTAAGAGAAGAGGGATGCCGATGAAGTATAAAAGCCAGTAAGGAAACAGCAAGGCCGTCTTCGTCCTCTCGTACAATCATTACAGCCAGCTAACAGGGGTCCCAGCAGAAGAAAGAGGTAAGCAAACGGCAAAGATAGATATACGGACCTTAGGTCCAAGGTTGCAACCTTCTCCATATCCTTGGCCAGAATCTTCAACGGCTTAGAGACCGCGTATGATCCTTTCAGGGCTAGCAAAAGCGAGATGAAGACCCAGCCGCAGGCCAAACCAGCCACAACTGACGTGCCGTCACTAAGAGTCTCTCGAACGTCTACCGAAATAGATTCAGATGAGATGAGATGCAATGGTTGAGACAACTAGATCAGGTGCAGCATCTTGATCAAAGAGAAAGTATAGGTTGAAGAAAAATAGCGTGCCACCGCGGTGAGATGCCAAAATGGTAAAGGAAAGAGCTGCTGTAAGGAGGGCAAGAAAGATCGAGGAAGAAAGTAGCTTACCCCTAACAAGATTGTCAATGACGTTCATGGCTCTTAGGTTTGCTACCGCCGAGTCCTGAAGATATTCCTGCTGGGGTAAGGCAACCACCACCAACCAGTCGAGACTGGCCACCTCCACTACAATCAAGGGACACGAACCGCGACAGACAAAATGTGTCAACGACGGATAAGAAAGGACGATGTAGACAAGACAAAGTGGAAATGATATGTATGGATGCTGCTACTAACAGCTGGGATAAAGAAGAGAGCGTGAAGAGATGAGCCAGCCTAGAATGGAGTTACCTTTGATCACTACCACCCGGACACAGTTCGTTCCTTCTACGGATGCTCTGGGCGTAGGAAGGTCACAGCCGGCACCACCCTCCGAAAAAGAAGAAGAACTAGTGTCGAACTGCATCTGAAGTGGACTTCGGAGGATGTTCTATAGGAAACAAGCAAACGCAGAGCATAGGAAATGGACAGAGGCAGAACGCAGCAAGAGGTGAGACCATAATATGAATGCATCATCTCTATTGCGTCCTCATCTCTTTGCCTTTGTGCCGCGGCTTGTGTCTTAGACAACATCATCTCCAAAACCTCTGGTAGTAGCAGTAGGATCACCATTTGCTTTCTTCTCTCACCATCAATCGATCTTACTTCCCAGCTACCTCCTTTTCCACTTTTCTACAAGTTTCTGATCTCTCTTAACTTTCCCTATGCAAGAAGGCCAGAAGCTCTCGTCAGCTGACCTGCCAGCCTCCAAACTTTTTAAAAAGAAAGAGGGAAGTGTTCCGCACGAGCATGTCCCCTGCATCAACCGCCAGAGGCATATCCGGAGCTATTGAAGCAGTACTATTCTGTGACGTAGTGCTAGTCATGAGCAACCTGCCCGAGACGGTTGTCAGGTTCGGCTTGTGGGGATCAAGGACAGTGGTCCTCTCGACAATAAAGATAACCCCTTCTCGCTGAAAAGGCATCTGTCCCCTGATGAACTCTGCAATGGAGCTGAGACGCACATCAGCCAGCACGACGCCTAAGAACTCTTCCTTTAGCAATTGGTTATCTTTCCCTATCGACCTGCGGATGTAAGGAACTGGAACAGAACACCGAGCAATCGGTTAGTATGGATTCGGTCAATGCAAGCGGCTTCCAGCTCCTCAAAATTTGAAAGCAGGCCTGAATGACGATTGTGACGCAGGCCAGAGAGCGGCGCGATTTTTTAAACAGACCTACAAACTTGCTCGTGCGGACATTGATGAAGAGTAGGAGAACTATGACACTATGTTTACCTCCATAGGAAATCCCCAGCTCGTTAACCGAGGCAAACCTATAAGGCGGCGACCATCGTGCTAATAAGGAGGCATCAACTCCCCGACCCCTCGTCCGCCACGCTTCTCGCACAGAGGCATCTTCAGGGGGACGTAGAGGTTCAAAAGTTAGTGGATAGGATAGACGACGACACAGACTAGAGTTCAGAACGTTGAGGAGGAGAATATAGGGAGACTAGCAGATGCAATTCCATGGAACGAGTGTGAATACAACTGAAGCTGTCCATTGATGAGATGGCTGGCTGCACTTACACCAGGTCCTATTCAGAGCATTGTACTGGTTTCCAACAGCTAACTGCTCTGCAGGCATCGTGGAACACCGCCTCGAGATACCGTCTACCTGCATGATAATGGAGAACAGTAACCAAATTGATTCTCGGGCAAAGCAGGAGGACGACCATGTAGATGGAAAGGATAGAAGAGTCTAACAAGCCGTAAAGATCAAGCGCTTTAAACGAAAATGATCTTCTTCTCTCGTAAAGTAGAGGCCAAGACATACGCAAGCTAGCCCTTGAGTTGGAGGGCGTTAGACGCCACTCATATCATCTTACTCTGCAGTAGTGCAAGCTCCAGGCCTGTGTCGGGCAGGTCCTCAAACCCACTCGATTGACATCGAATAGTTCATAGCCAGCTGCAGCATACTCGCCAATGGAGCAGGCCGTAGCACCATCTGACAATGAAAGAGCAGCGACAAGAGCAGCCATTGAGGAAAGATGAGCGCGCTGATAAGTAGACAATGAAAAGCACTCATAGAATTACCAGGTACCCCTTGCCATCGGGGAAGTCCAAAGGCGAACTGATCTGCATCCCGGTTCCCACCTTTTGGCACCCAGTCGCGAGCAGCTATCAAAGTCCCGTCTGTAGGCGAGGTATAACAGTAATGAAAGAGAGAAAACGAAAGAGTCAGGGATGATGTAAGCACCGTGAAAGGACGGTTGACAGTCTCCAAGTCAGAAGGAAGGAGGTCAAGAGAGGAGAGCGTGAAGAAAGGAAGTTGTGGCAGCAGCTACCATTGTCGTAGCCGAAAGCAATAAGCGAGACGTGTCTGGGCCCCCGTTGCTTCGCCTTGAGAAGGTTCTGCATGAACTTGTGGTCGAAGCGGTAGAAAGCGTCACCGGAAAGCTGGGACGAGTCTTCATAGATGGGCAGAGCAAAGTATTCCTGCCGCAGCACCTATAAAAGCGATGTCGGATAAGATCCATGAAACGAAGAATGAAAACCCGCACGAGGCTCCGTCTCCCCTTCCGTTCTCTTCTGCTGCTTACTCATAGGATATTCTTTGCGTCCCTGCCTCTTTGTTCAGGCGTCCCTGCCTCTTTGTTCAAGGTATTACCCGGTCCCAAATACTACGGTCTTTCTGCTCTTCTCACGTTGTGCTCACCTTTACAAGGGAATCTGCGGGTTCGGACGCCTGAGCTAAGAACGCAGAGATATTTCCTCGAAGGTTAGTAGCAAACTGGTCCTGAAGGGTGCCAAATGTCTGGTTGATGGTGTCCAGGACGACTCCCGTCAGCCGCTGCAAGTTGGCAGCATTATCGTTGTTATAGCTGAGGAAGAACCCGCGGGCACTCACAGTGAGGACACTGAGAGAAATGCCGACACTAGGGAGAAATGCATGTCAACAATATACTGGTGAAGCAGCCTTCGCCAAACAACGTTAAGAGAAGAGAGAGATCACAATAATACTAAGGCGCTTGAACAAAGCTCTGTGATGGCACCCAAAGCACGACAAGAGCAGGAAAAAGATAGCAAGTAGCATAGCTCTGAACTGAGCTGAGGCTCGCCATGCCATCCTTTCTTACCTGACCCATTCGTCTGTCATCCGATCGTTCCCAAGAGAAGAGGTTGGTTGACCCGGCAAGGGTGGAGAGAAAGAATAATAACGGAAGAACAAGTGGTAAGCCATAAGCCAGTTGTTTAAATAGAACGGAAGACAACGAGGGTATGGCAGAAGGAATGGAAAGGGCTGGATCGGCTGGGAAAGAAAGAGGACAACATCTTCATCATTCGGAGAGAAGAGGAAAGAAGGTGATGGGAATAAGGGACAACAGGATATAGAGACAACCCAAGGACAAGAATAAGGAAAATAAAGCCCAGAGACATCGCGGTACTTACGAAAGACAAGCAGCAGAAACATCCCCAGCAGAGCGCTAATCCGCCACCTCTCCCCACAGCAGTGTCGCTTGGACTTTCCCTCTTCTCTTCGTCCTGCCTCGAGGTGCTCGTTCCATTCATTGTTATCTCCATCAAAGTAGTAGGACTTCTTGACAGGGCGGTCACCCACAAAGAGTCTGCTGGCCGAGGAGCGCCTAGAAAAACTGGGGCGGTGAAGGAAAGAGCCCACAGAGCTGAAGAGAGACGTGCTCTCCCCTTCTCGTTCACTCTTCTTGTCGTTGTCCCTCTCTCCTCCTCCTCGTCGTTCACCATTATTTGACCAGACAGCTAAGAAAGAGTCCCTGGGCGCCTCCTTAGAGCCTCGCCAGACCACGACATCAGAGAGAGAGAGAGAAGGCCGACTAGCAGTTAAGTCTTGCGAGTGAGAAGAACGGTGAGGTGTCGCTTCTAAGTGATAGGAAGGCGGTGCAGAGCCGCTAATGTTGCTCTTCTCCCTCTCTCCTCCTTCTAACTTCTTGCTGCTTCCTAAGAACTTTAAACCGGAAAGGGAAGAGAACGAAGAGAGTTTTCTTCTTTCCTTCTCCGTCACTTCCTCGACGTCTTCTAGGCACGATAGAGGCGAGGGCAGGATCTCCTGCAAGTATATGGACCTTCTCCGAGGAGAAACGTCATGAGAGACAGAGTGGTGGTAAGAGTGCGAGCTAAGCCTGTAAGAGTCCTTAGAAGAAAGAGAAGTATAAGAGCCCTCTCTCTTTGAACCAGAAGACAGGCGTAACCGATCAAACTCTTGGACTTCATCGAAGCTGCTGCCCGTTGGGGTGGACGCTAGAGAGGGAGAGGATGGAAGAGAAGGTTTTAAAGAGTCATTTTGTCTCTCTTCTCTTCTCTTTTTTTCTCTTGTCTTCGGCCCTTCAAGAGCGGAAGGCGGGGTAGAGGGCGGGACAGCAGTCCCGGTCTCCCCTTCCATCCCGAGCACGTGTGTGCCTATGTGATGGTAAGCCCACCACTTAGCAATTTGCGCATGCTCTTTCTTTTAACATTGTAGCGGCCATAGCTGAGTTGCCCCAGCAGCGCAACGCTGACCTGCCGCTGAGCACTGTTTGCACCATGCGTCCTCCTACTATCGCATCACTGCCGACGGCAGTCAACCAGCCTGACTGTTCTCCATCGAGTGCGCGCTTGAGCCACCAACGAGGCAAGTGAAGCGAGCTTTAGGAGACGGAGAGCATGAGCACAGGAGACAATGACATCCAATAACCAGCCAGACAGTGAAGGAGGCGGTGGACCTTATAATAATATTATCGTAGAGGAGAGATGCAGATTTATAGAGGAAGAGCTTCCTCAATCATCAGATGAGATGGCGAACATGGAGAGTAGGGGAAGGACGTTAGTCGGCGATGCTGGCAGAAATGTCGCTGTGTGGAGCGGCGGGAACTTCAGGTCAGAGAAGGACGAAAGAGAGAGAGAGAGAGAGAAGAGAGAGAGAAAAAGAGAGAGAGAAAAAAGGAGAGGGAGAAGAGAGAGAAGAGAGAGAAAAGAGAAGAGGAGAGAGAGACGAGAGGAAGAGAGAGAGGAAACAGGATGGAGGTAGAAAGACAGGCATCAAGCAAGACAGAAAGTCAGAGAGATATTGTCTTACGGAAGCTGGTTATGGAAAAGGGGGCAGGAAGGAGGGCGGGCAGAGAGACAGAGTTAGAGAGAAGACACGGCCAGTTTTAGGAGAAGGAAGAGCCAGCAGGACAATTTCTGCCTTTATGAGAAGAGCCCCAGGCGGCACTTTATCAGGAGAGTATCGCAAGGAAGGCTGATTATGGTTGGGGGCCTCGGCTTAGGATAAGGGACGCAATGCCCGAAAATAGGACGGGTGGGCCGGGTCGGACAGAGAGGAAGAGAAACTGTGGGCGTCGGAAACACACCAAAGGGCCACTTGGGACAGACGGCGAACATCACTCCATCACCCTACATACAGCACATAACGACAACAACGAATCTTCATTGGCCAGAAGACCAAAAAGATCGTGGAAGATCTGCACAACACCGGCATAGTTCTTCTAAAGGATCATCAGACTTCCTTCTCTGCCCTTGTTTATTTAGCTCTGCCTCACCTCAATCATCACTACGTTTGCACTGAATACTATCATGCTGCAGCCATCTTCCTGCTTAACTTGCATTGCCATGGTTGAATCGGCAATGCTATCTACTTCACCATCACTAAGACACCTACTACTACCCACACAGACAAGGACTACGATCATCATCAAGCGGTAGGGTAACAGCAAGCAGCCACAATAAGTGGGGGAGTAGACCACCGGTGGGATGTTCATCCTCCTCCTAGCAGCATTCCTTCTCGGGGAGATATCATTTCATGGGACATCATCCCAAGCTGGGCATGGTGGTATGCAACAAGTTCATTACCCTCTGCAGACGATGTCTGTTGTGGTAAGACCCAACAAGAAGAAGGACTTGGTGGGAGACAACATGGAGTAAGTCCATTCTTGGGGTCTGTTTTGGTGATTAAGTCGCCCGTGGTGGGCAGAAATGCACCATCATAATAGCAAAACGCTACATTATTTGCAAGCTGTTACTCATTATTTTAGTTGGCCTATTCCAAACTCACTCGTTCTCCAAAAAGATGGCCTGGTGGATATATCACCATGAGGCCCTGGTTTGGTCAGCGGCATCACGGCATTTCACTCGCTCAGGATATAGATTTGGTCCTCTCGACCTTCTCCTTCATCAGCCGTCTATCTCATGCTGTATTGGTAGGTAATCTGAAGTCCTGCATAGACCTTGTCATCCTTACTTGGTACGCCGTACACAGCGGTCGAGTTGTCTCCCCGAACGTCACCGCAAAAGAGGAAGGGGAACTGGCCTACACCCGTAGGCTTGTACCAACCTCCCTTCTTGTTCTGTAGGATGAAACAAACAACCATAGAGTACGTTAGGAGATAGAATAGTAAATCATCATGGACTCTGCCCTGGTTTGTACCTTCTTATACTGCTCCAGGAACTCCTTTAGCACTATCGGTAGGTAAGAGAGAGAAGTGAGAATCTAACGTCGAGGAAATATCTACGCAGCATCAAAGACAGTACAAGAGAGTACAAGAGAGACGACGGTAGATACGAGAGAACTGAGATTCTCCGGGGAAGGGGGGAATACCATGAGGAATAGTGAGGATTAGGTACTACGCGACTGCCAAAGGCAGTCTAAGAGAAGAGGTATTCAATAAAAAGCAGATGAACCACGACTAGGGAAAGAAGGAGGTATTAGGTCACCTTTATCGCCATTGTTTGAGCTCTTAACAAAGTCACTCCAGCCTTCAAAGGGTGCTATGCAGGTCACTCCTGTCTCTACTGCATGGAAACCGATATGTTGAAGGTCAGAGAGTTGCCCCTCCTCTCCAAATGCCCAAGTATCGTCCTGTGGATAGTTGGGGTCTAGGGCAACGTGGCGAGGCTGTACAGACCAAGATGAAAGGTACATAAAGACATCACCATATACATGGTGTATGTTCAGAGTTAATCATGGAAGTAGGGGTTTGTCTCTCAAGCATTGGTCTCTTACCGTCTTTACAGCCTCCAGCAGTTGGCTGGTCACCTTGATCTCAAGGTGGCTCCTGGGATCACCTAAGGGTATGGGTAGCCCATCAGTACTACTCATGGTAGTACTTTTTAAAAAAGGAATCTTAACAAGAAAGACGGCACCTCGATATCGCAAAGAAGAGGAATCAAAACGGTGGAAGAATTAGCGGCAGAAGGCCGTCGTGGTCTCAAAAAGCCATTGAATGGGGAAAAGGCAGGAGAGATTCCTAGACCTGCATCTCGGTGTTTCTGAGTGAACTCTTTGCGCTTGTTAGGTTGAAGAAGATAGTATGGGTCGCCTACAATGAGCACTGGAGGTCCTCCTCTATGGGTGAAGCCTGGCTCAGACGTTGACATCTAGACGCCGTAAGAGTCAACAAAGCGGTCAGATCCCAAGGTAAAGTATGGAACTTCACCTTCCGGCCTGAAAATGTCTCTAACCTGTCGGTTGCTTTGTACTGTCTTTTCTGTAGCCATAATAGCCGGCAGCTGAGCGCTGCCCATGCCTTTAATGGTCTGGCCCGCAGCTCTATAACCCTTGCGGGCTAAGGAGGGCCCAAGATGTGTGAGAGCCAAAGCCATTCTGTCTGAGCTGATGATGAAAACTAAACTTAAACTAGATGAGATAATAGGACTATCTGCCTTATGCAATAAGGATACCCTATCCACCGCAGAGAATTGCTGTCAGATTCTGGCACCACTCTGCAGGTGCTGCGAGAAGAGTTAAAAGTTGAGCGTGGCGGCAACACGTGTGACGGGCAATGGAAAAGTAAAACTGGCTACGAAGGTGGAGGAGGGCAGGCACCTGATAGGCCTTGAGAAAGATCGCACTCAAATAACCTTCCCTCACGTTTGAAGAGAATACTTAGGGACACAGGATTAGACTAATAACTTAGGAAACGACATAGGACGACCGTGGTGTGAGTGACTCTGTGCGTCGTGATCTTTAGCTTCTTTTTTCAAGACTCTGTTGTTAGTGCTCTCATAGCTCTACTGACTGTCTGCTAACAAGAATCAGGGTGTGCGGGGTTCTCCATCGTTCTTCCTCTTACGCAGGCGCTAGGTAGAAACTCAGCCTTCTTATTACCGACCTCGGAAGAACAGCAGACCACTCATAAAGAGCAGCAGCATGATGAGACCTCCTCCCTCCTCCTTGTGCTTGTACACTCAGCAGACAGCCAAGAAAGAAGAACAAGGATAATATCTGGTGGTGGTCCTATGTGAGCTTATGTAGGTGAGGAGGAGGAGGAGGAGGGAGGCTGAGCCTTGATTATTGATGAAGATCATGAAGGGTCAACTCAAGATCTTTCTGAGGTGAGGTGGGCGGCGAAGAGAAGGACGATTGATGAGAGCTTATGTAACCAACATCCCGGAACGTAAACAGAGATGTACAACTACAACAGGGGCCAGAAGATGTGCAGTAGGTCGATCTGTCTATTGACCAGTACAGTAGCGGCTAACGGCTAACATACAGCGCAGGAGGCTGGAGGGAAATCCGTTCCTAGATCATGACGATGACGAAGGACCTTTTCCAGTGCTACATGTACTGCCTTCCTCGGGCTTCATCATGCTGTTGATACATTTACAGCTAGTGGACTCATATCCACATCATACTCCGTAGTAGAAGATTAGGGTCTGAGCTTGCTGCCCTGTAAGAAATGCCTTTTATATAAACTGACTGCTCCAACTTAAAGGTTGATGATAGAAGGAGACTGCAGCTTGTAGAAAGTGGAAGTAGCTGCTTGCTTGGAGGAGGGGTGGTCGCTTAGCAAGCGGGGGAAAAGTGGAACGACAGGACGAGAAACTAAGTGAGCCATCACCAAACCGCACAGCATTAGTTGAGCTATGAAGAATGAGAAAGGGTTGAAAACTAAGCGTTCACCCCTATATAAATAATAGTAGCCTGAATAGCCTAACCAACGCTGGTCCTCCTGCTGTTGTTGTTGAGTTGCATATAAATGGCGACAGACGAAACCTCTTCTCCTTTAATGACTCAGGTAAACGCAGTGCCTATGACAAACATCACAATGCGTCCCCCTCCTCTGGCATATTATCAAGCCGAGGAAAGGCTCTCACCCCTATAAAAGCGGAACGTTGAGCTTTCGAAATGCCGAGTAACTGGATTCCAGTCGCGCACCAAGTACGTTGCGCTATCATCTTTGACTAGCAGGACTGTTGTTGTCCGGGTTCCATACGGCCCTTGAGGAGACAGAGTTTCGCCAAAAGGATCCACAAAGATTGAGGACAGGCATTGTTCCATGTGCTCGGGAAAGCCGGTAGTTGTTGGTAAATCCTTCCGGTCCCCAACTCGCTGGTTGTCGAGCATCACCTCTACCAAGTGGCTTAGAAGATAGGCTTCCACAGGGTCTTCCACAGAGTCTTCTCCCTGGTCCTGACCAAGGGAAAGATCTGAACCACCTTTACTACGTTCAAGTTCTGCTGCTGCGGAGAGCACTCTCTTAAATGACGCCTCGAGCCTTAAGGTCTTCTTCCAACCACTATCTAGCGGACCATTTGAGACAACGTGAACGCCTTCTGATGGTAATATCTTTGTCTCAGCTTTCGGCCGGTTAGTTGCAAAGCCAAGATCTTTTCCATCCCAAACGAAGAGGTTGAAGCCGTCGAAGTTGTGAGTAATGTCTTCCTGGGCAAGGGTTGAAAGGAAGGAGTCACAGCCGCTCTCTTCAGAAGGTCGGCTGACAAACCTGCATGGCAGCAGCTGTACAAGAGTCAGTTATCTGAGAGCTATAAGAGCTGAGCTCCATGGTAGTCTCACTCATGCTTCAATCTAAGATGCATGACGATGACCTTGTTCTGCCCAATGAATGAGACATGAAGACAGTGAACGGAAAGAAGGCACGTACCCCTCTGCTCTGTGGCTTGCTTTTGGAGGCTGGAGGTATCAAGGGCCATTGCCTAAAGTTCAGAATCGCAGAAACACGAAAATCCTGAGGGTTGAAAGCCAGCCATGTCCCTCCACCTTGGGCGTCTATTGACGCAAAGACAGGCGTTGTCTGCTCTCTGCTGCTCGCCTGTCCCCTGAGGGGACCATCCTCCCTTCCTTTTTTGTCTTGCATATCATCCACCGAGGATGTTGCACTGCTTTGTTCATTGACGAGCGTTCCATCTTCCCGCAGCAATAGCTGGCGCACCTTCTGAGCTGGTCGCCCAAAGAATTCGTCACGGTTGTTGGCAAGAATGAGGCGATATCCTCGTGGCAACAGCTGACGGTGGGTACAAGCCGCTGTTATGCACATGACGTAATAATGCTGGCTACGTGGTCAGGTTTGGCCAGGAAGAGTAATGCTGACAGTAGAACTACGGGACTTTCCGCCTCTATAATCTGTCAGGCTGCCTCGCAATACTCCTCTGCCTCCAACTTGTGTCCAGTACCTTCTCTCAGGAGGCAGTGAGCGCGGCGATCGTCGAGGTCCCTCTGCTGCAGTCTCCAGCAGAGTATACAAGTCAATCATCATTCTAGTGCCTGATGAGCCTTGGATATGAGAAGAGCCTTGTGCTGAAGCCAGCGTCCCCATCCTCATCATAGCAGCGGCGGCTGCGGCTGCTGCCTGGTGAGCCTGGAACTTTGAAGGCAGTCATTTGATCAGATGCTGATCTTGTTCTTTTCCCTCTGTCTCCTCTATCACAGCAGAGGCCGCTAACCGTCGACGCCTTAATCTTCTTGCAAACGGATGGTGTACAGCTGTCTAACAACAACAACTCAGCGGGGAAAGGGGCACAACTTCAAAGGAGTTGAAGAGTCATCAGAAGGCTTTGGGGCAGGATGTTGACATGAGGAGAAGATGATCAAGCAGCAGCAGCAGAGGTCAAACGCCACTGATGATGCTGGCGCCGCAGCCGGCTCCTTCCCCTTAGCGCTGATCGCCGCTTGAGCCAGAAAGGTGCTGCGGTCGTCTGTGCTCTCGTCGAGATGAAAGACGCCGTTCGTTAGCTGGGCGTGCGGCGGCATCATTTTTTCATCCCAATGGGAGAGGCGATCAAAGTACACCAGGTAGCATTAGTTGTCCTTCTCTTCAAACTTCTGCTATCAATCGACGTGGATAGGGGCTCAAGCAATGGGGACCGGAACAACGAAGGAGTCTGAGGTGGTTCTCAGCTGAGCAGACAGGACCACCATCCCTCCTTTTCTTCCATCAAACCAAGCAAATTACCGCTGCTACCCATCTCTATGATGTGGCCCTTGAAAGTTATTAGAGGCTCCACTTAGCTTTTCTTCCCTTTAGGAGCAGCATGGGGCGGCAAAGCAGTCATACATTAGTGGGGATGACAAAGATGAGAGTCTCCAGCAGCCACCTGGCACTCAGTGGTTTTGTTAGCCCCAGGGCTGACGACTGCATACGCCAGATACCTTCCATCCTGGTAGCGAGAGCAAAGCTGCTCCTCCAGGTGTTACTCGGCTTGATACTTGTCAGCACCGTAATCTTCTTGGCCAAGACCCTCACAGGAGACATGCAGCTGATATCAGATCGCACTTCAATGAGATCAGCCACGATTCACAAAGACACATCTCCTGAGCCGCAGGTCCTCCCTCTGGTCCCGAAGGTTGCTTATATGATCACTGTTACTAAGTTTACTAGTCTTGACTATATGGACGGCGTCGCCGTGCTGGCTCACACTATCAGGGAAAGCAACAGGTAAGAAGTGATGCAACTTACAGACATCTCTTTGTTTGACTCTCAGTCTGACCAAGCCCACTGGGTAGCTCCTTCCCGTATGACCTGGTGGCCATGGTGCATCCGAATGCCTCTACTAGCGTGTCGTACCTGCAGAGACTAGGTTATAGGTTAGTGACCATCTCCCGAATGTGCTAGTGAAAGAGTGCTGCTCAGCCTGTAGCCTGTCGGTCTAGATATGAATCTCTATTTCTCTGCTTCGTGTCGGTTCCCTGAGCGCGTTTCTCTCGTCTTGTTCGATGCTGCCTCTGTGTCACATATTGTTAAATCACCCTAGAAGCTCGACGGTAGCTCCGCACTCCCTGGTCCGCCATTGGCTTTCTTCGAACTGACCATCCGCTGCCCGTGGCCCCATTCTTCGAGTTGTCTCATTGTGTTCAACAAACGAACTCCCAATCTAACTTCGCATCCTCAATGCCATTAACTCCTACTCTTCCGCCGGCCTCCCGGCAATCTAATAGGACAGTAATAACGGACATCTTAGTAAGGGATCACGAGTTCAAGAGCCAAACGTACAGAGACACCGCCCAGAGGAGCGGCTGCTGCGGACTAGCAGAGTTTCTGAAGCTGGAGGGCTTCCGCTTGGTGGAATATAAGCGCGTCGTAGCTCTTGACACAGATTTGCTCCTTGCCTCTAATATCGACGACCTGTTAGCCCGCGACACGGGGTTGCTCTTTAGCTTTGACCGCCCCATGGGAAAGTTTGGCGACTACTATTGTGCGCAAGGAGGTTTCTTCGTCTTCCGTCCATCTTTAGAGATATATCAAAGGTTCAGAGAGTTGATCATGGAAGGAGACTTTCGAGATAGTACAGGGTGGAAAGGCATCGTGGGCTGGTGCTGGGGCGGCCAGACGATTCAAGGGCTCATGGCCTATGCTGCAGTCTCTTTCATGAAACATGAGGCGGAGGAGGTTGACTCCTGCGTTGTCAACTCGATGGGATTGGACAAGAATAAGAACGGAGATGACTGCGGAAGCTACGCGGCAGATAAGGTTCAAATCTTCCACTTCACCGCCTGCCCAAAGCCTTGGACATGTATATCCGAGGGTTCGGCCCTATGCCGGGAGATGAGCAGACGATGGTTCAAGGCACGTGCGGAGGTGAGAACCACTATATCCTGGGCGCTTTCTCTCATAGTCTCTACCGACCTTTCGTCTAGAAGGCTGCTTTCTCTAATGCTTACCTCAAGCGAGTGCGTACCTATAACTCTACTAGTCCTTGTATATACTCTATTTACCCATTGTCGTCTCGTGATAGGTTGCTCGGAGCTTGGGCCTTAGTGCAGTGGAGCCGTGCGTAAACGACCGCTACACTCCTCTTTTTATGGAGATGCATCCAAGTGCAGATGTTGGAAGTCTGAGACTGAAGTAGTTTTGTCTTCCTTACTTGTTTGTTCCTTAACAGCCATAAGAGTTAGCGGTCCCAAGGCGACCTCTGTTCCTTCTTTCTTTCTTTCCCTTTCTCCTATCTCGACATCAAATCTACGACACTTCATTTCTGCGACCCATGGCCTGTGACCAGCAATCGATTACTCATTCACCAGATCTTACGGAACCTAATTTAGACGTCATCGCTTGGTCTATCCACCTCTTAATGTAGCGTTTTTCGGTCTCTCTCGCAAGCACAACCGACTCCGGGTCGTCAGGATGCGAGAAGAAGAGGTCGAGATGATGGGCTCCCTCTGGAATGACGACGCTGATCACTGATTCCGAGGGGGACTCTAACACACCCGCAGAGCTCCAGGGGTCAAGCAGTCCATTGGAAAAAAGGATGTTGCTCACTCCTCGGAAGAGTTTGTCACCTGGAAGAACGCAAAGTAGGTGTCAGGAGCATCTACTTTTACTAGGGAACGGGGAAATGGCATCCCCTGGAAGAAGTGGACAATACATCTCCGCATTAACAGAAGGAAGACTGCGCGAGACTTCTATGTAGACACAAGTCATTTAACATTAGCAGCAACTCTCTCTCTCTCACGTACCGTAGCTGACATGGATCCACTCCGGTCGTGGCTCTAAGTCAAACTGCTGTTTGCAGTGCTTTCTGATCTTCTCAATATCGTAGGCGCGGGGCCAGAACATGTCCGACTGACCGTTGGACGCGAAATATGACTCTTGAGGCAGCATCTCAGTGCAAAAGTGATAGTCCCAAACTCCTCCGTTTAAGTCTTCCTCTGACGGAAGAGAATAACACCCTGAAGTGCCCGAGGCATTGTTATAGACCCCCGCAGCGCGACCTGACGGGAAATTTAGTTGAAATGTAGCAAAAGACCACAGGAGGAAAGGCAGTTGGGTCACAACTACTCAGCTGCGGTGGGTGGAGATGTTCAAAGCAGGGTACCCCAAAGATTGGGCTAGATCAAGGAGAGCAAGGTGGCACGAATGGGGAGCGTTAAGATAGATTAGGACGAGCGTCTTACTTAGAGCGTCAAGAAGTCGGTCCTGGTTGCCCTTCACTTTGACCGCTGATGCGTCGAAGTCAATGTCCAAATGGCTGCAGGCAGCTCGAACCGGCCATGCAGGCAGTTCTCCATTTCCCGATGTCATATAGCTCGAAGGATATGGGAAGTTGCCCATCGCCATGGAATCGAATGCGGTCATAATATATTCAGCTAGCCGGATGCCATCCTCCTCACTCTCAAGCGCCTCGCAAAGATGGAACAATTGGCGCAGAGATTTTCTTCCTAACAGAGTGCGAGCGCGGATTAGTTTCTTACGCACCGCCATGCCCCAGAAGGAGAAAGGTTCTACCTTCTTCCGTCTTTGCTCTTTCGAATATAATGGGCCAAGCGTTTCGCACATTTGGCGCACAGTGTGTCGCAGAGCCAGCCGCGGGACTGGCATCTCTTGTCACGACCTCCCAATACCTTGAGGATAAGAATGGGGATAATGAAGACAATCAGCAAGGGACCTGAGTCGACTGCAGACTAGAGTAGAGAGCCTAGAGACTCCAAGTAAGGGGCGGAAAGAGCCGTTGCGCGCTGTAAGTAAAACTAAACAACTTCGTTTGGCGCGGAGGAGGTTAAGAGGAAATGAACACTCGAAAAGCTTACGTGCTGGTGTCGAATGGAGGACTGGCACCTTCGAAGGCCAGGAGAGGAGCGGACGCAGAGATGGCGCCAGCGACGGCTGCAGGATACTTCATACGGAACCATGCCGCTAACATGCCGCCATACGATCCTAGACCGAAGGACGTTAGGGCTGCGACATACAGAACCAGGGAGAAGAAAACTGCTGCTTTATGGATAGACCATTAAGGACTCTGTGTGTAAGAAGCAGCAGCACCTTACCGCCAAAGACAATGACGGGACTAGTCTCAGCGTTTTTCTCCTTTTTGAACTGTGCGATAAGAGGGGAAGTGAGCGCATGCCAGCAATGGAGACCCTTTCGGGGAAGGTTAACTAACATGGTATAGAAGGTTCGCATAATCCGCCAGTGCCTGCTCATGAGTGAGATACTGCAGAGCTTCAGCACTGAGGCTGGGAGGTCTAACGGGCTGACTGGATCCGTAGTAACGGTGTTCCGCAAAGAGTAAGAGCGCTCCAAACTCCTTGGCGTTTTCCCACATGAGGCCGGTGTTGTTAACATAGAGCGACACGTCGGCCTCATTTCCTGCATAGAAAAAGATCGGGCCTCTACCTCCTTCAATCTTTGCCCAGTATTTGTCATAGACTACGTAGCGCTGAGATCGACAGCGGGAAACAGAGTGTTAAATCATTGGCAACCGAACAGGAAATATGGACTCTGGGCAGGAGTGAGATGAATAGTGGGACACGAGGAAAGAGAGAAAGAACTGGCGAGACCGAGAGAAATGTAGAGCAGATAGTCAAGGAATAGAAGAGAGATAGGAACCACGCACCTGTTCGAATGTTCGATTACCCTCATGATGGCTCTTCCAGTTAAAGTGATCAACTGGCTGGCTGAACCAGAGCTGAGAGCAGTTTGTGATTGACGGACGCTGCCCAAGTGGAAATGGCACGTGTCTCTTGCCTTTGTTAGACAGCGTAGCTAGTGGCGCGTCCATGGTGAGAACGGTATGTAGAGGCTCGTCGCCTTTGATTGGCCTTGCGATATCAGTGTAGATTGTGCCGCATGTAGCGATAGCCACGACAGCCAGAACCGCCAGGCCAGCCTTCAGAGGGGTCCGGAGGCCTGAAGGGCTCCTACCTGCAGCTGGGTCAAGTTGTTAGGCGATGGAGTATGGCCACAGTTAGAGGCGATGGGTGTACCAGGCTCGGCTAGATGTTCGCTCTCTTCGGACACTGTCGGGAGGCGATATGGGTCATAAGGTTGGATGCTTCTACTCCTATACACGTTGGTGCCATGCGATATGAAGGGCGTATCCTCATCTAGCCACGAATCAATCGGTTCATAGCCCCTAAGCACCGATGTAATCACCTGCTGCCGTTGAGTGTCATACATTACCCTTGCTCAGAGTTTCCTTCGAGTATGATGACGGCGTTGAGCACCGCCTTTGGGGAGGTAGCGCGGGATGCAATAGCAAGCATAAACGCACAGCACCAAGCACGTCCCGTGTCCCTCAAGCTCCTGGTTGATCGCCGGTGTAAAGCAATGCTCTCACCGACGCCGAGTCTTCACTGCGCTGACATCGGGCATGGCTATCGATGCTAAGATGAAGGCTGGAGCTGCTTTTTATCCCTGGCCGGGGAGCCGCCTCATCGACGTGTACGGGAGAGAGCACCAGCTGCGATCATTCTTAGAAGAGACATGACAAGAAAGATTTGGAAGGAACAGAACAATTGAAGAAGGCTGCATCCTCCATCACCGCATCCGAATTGCCGAGAATAACGAAATAAGCTCGATGCACTAGTTTCAGACGATATCTGGTTGCGAATCTCGGATCAGCCCTTGGCAGAGTGCTAGTTAAGTATGAGCCTAACCTTTCAATCAGAAATAACGGTTTGGATAAACTACATATGGACTTCAAGCGACAATGTTAGGGAGATCGGGATTGCTACATACAGATTAACCCCTGGAGCTTGGTCCAGCTTTGGTTCGGTGACCGCCACTGAAACGATCATAAGAACACGCTGGCGGCGTGATGAGTCGCAGATGTTGAACCCTCTGAAAAAGACGGACGACTGACTAGGGCCAAGATCGCTGGGAGGTGACGATTGACGATCGACGACGACAGGACAACTGCGAAGTCTGCAGTTGGCGTTGTCACCTTTGTGACTAGCGCCCTTCATAATCTTCTTACTCTTACAAATCCAGTAGAACTGCACTTGCAGCTTCGAAGGAGATATGGCGTCGGTTATTGAGGCTGCTGAGCAACGCACCCAGACCTATGTTGATAGGATCAAGAGGAGTCGAGGTAACCTGACCGCTCACATATCTGAATTTCTGTTTCACGTGCTCACACCTTCTTCACAGCTAGTTGTGTGACGAAGACGGACGTCCCGAAAGACATCTTCCACTACACCACAAAGCACGTTGGAAAGGTGAAGGATCTTCATACACATTCGCCTTCTTGACGGTGCGAGAGCTCATGACCATATCCACTATCCACTGCTCAGGTCCGAGATATCTACTCTGGTCCTGAGAAGGTTCTCCTCATCTCAACGGACCGTCAAAGCGCCTTTGACCGCCATCTGGCTTCAATCCCATTCAAGGGTCAGGTCCTGAACTCCACCAGGTAACAAACCATCTCTTCCATGTCGGCCTACAATCACTAATCATCGATGCCGGTGGCAGTGCCTGGTGGTTTGAGCAGACCAAACATATAACCAAGAATCATGTCATCGCTGTGCCGCACCCATCTGTCACTGTGGGCAGGAAATGCACCATCTTTCCCGTCGAGTTCGTCATGAGAGGCTACCTCACTGGATCAACGAATACCTCTATTCTCACACATTACACTAAAGGTGAGCATACACGTCGGCAACTCCTCTTACTTTGCTAGATCTTTGATGACGGTCATATCATTCATTCCGCCTTTCTTCTGGCTGTCCCGAGGTATATAGTAATTGGTTGTCATGCTCCTTCTTCTCTTGCAGGTGCACGGAGCTACTGTGGCCACCAACTGCCTGATGGGTTAAAGAAAAGCCAAAAGCTCCCACAGAACCTTCTGACACCTACTACTAAGGATGATACTCACGACGAACGTAAGCCTTCTCTTTTTGACACAAGCTGCTTCGAGGACTTTGACCTTTGGACTCGCTGTACTAACCCCTGTAATCCTCTCTCTAGTCATTAGCGCTGAAGAAATAGTCGCCTCGGGACGTATGTCCAAGGAAGACTGGGAGGAATGTGCTCGTATATCACATGCGCTCTTCAGCTATGGACAAGAGGTCGCTGCCTCTCGGGGACTGATCTTGGTGGACACGAAGTAAATCTGACATGAGAGGTCTTCGATCGCGTTGAAAATGACCTGACACCTCGTATTCTCTCATTTTTTCCTTCCCTTTCCTAGGTATGAATTTGGGAAAGACAGTGACGGGAACATCCTACTGGTTGATGAGATTCACACGCCTGACAGCAGTAGATATTGGCTGGCTGGCACTTATGATGAGAAGTTTGCAAAGGGTGAAGCTCCAGATAACATCGACAAAGAGTTTCTCCGCCTGTGGTTCAAGGAGCATTGTGACCCCTACAAGGACGAAGTCCTCCCAGTTGCTCCTGAGAGCCTGGTGGTTGAGCTGTCTCGGCGCTATATCCTACTCTACGAGTTGATAACAGGTCAGCTCTTCCCTTTCCCAGCCTCCGATGAGGTCGATGAGCACACCCGAATAGTGGAGAGCCTGAGAGCGTTGAGCCACTGAGGCTGCTCTAGCAACACCAATATCTTTACCACCAAGCGAGCTGCCTATGCGGAGCAGCCTGGCCATCGTCCCGGTAGACTTGCCTATTAGGGATCGCCGACTCAACGTCTGTCATTTACATGGGTGAGCAGACAAGGAACGATAGGCCAATCACGACTAAAATAGGGCTGATATTATAACAAAAGAAGCAAAGCACCCTTTCCCATTGATATGCTACCTCTATGCTCATATATAAGGTCGCGGGACCTCGCAGAATATGAAGCGCACAGATTCATATACGACTATCTCTAGACCATCTAACATACAAACGACTATCCGAGGTGAATCTGCCGTTACCGGCTCATCAGAACTGAATGCCCGCACCGACACCAGAAGAGAAGCTGTTCGTCAGCTTCCGCGCCGCCTGACCTCGCTCCGCTCTGCACGGAGATCTGCTGTCCTTCCAATCGCTGGCTCTGTCTGCTGCGCTGCTGCATGAAGATCATCAATGTCAAGGACAAAGAGCAGTGTACGACGACAGGGAGGTCTCAACGGTGCAGGAGGTGAGTTAAGCCGTCAGGGGTGAGCGTGGAGAGGAGCATGTAGCTGCTCACTATGACTGCATGGTGGGCATAATTTGCTGAAAACTTTTCAGGAAGGCGTCGAGCTGTTCCGCAGCCCGCGGCACCAGAAGAAGATGGCAGCGTCTTCAGAGGCATACGATCAGTTCCCAGAAGATGCCTTCACGGCGCTGGAGGAGGCACGAGGGACAGCTGATGAGGAGCTAAGCAGAACGGAGTTCTACAGTGCAGGCGGCAACTTTCTTCTCAGTCATCCGGAGCATTGGTGGTGCCGGTACCCCCAGCTAATGACGGAAATGACGCGGGTTTTGGAGTTTGTGAACCAGCAGCCGAGTATTGACAGTCTTTGGCGTCAGATGTCCTTGCAGCTTCTCGCCTGTACAGCTTGCATTGACCAGCTGCATCAGGGGATAGACACGCTGAAGGCGATGTTTGAAGAGACCTACACACCAGAGTCCTGCTCCGTCTTCTTTAGTCATTTGACAGAGCTTGAACATGCCCGGCTGGGTTCTGCACTGTACAAGATAGTTGAGCCATCGAGCAAGGAGAGTCTTCGCTTCCAGGAGTCTGCTCCAGCCTTAATGTCAGTACTGGAGCAGTCGGAGATCCCAGACGTCATTGGGGCTCGATTGCATATTGTCTATGAGTTACTTCGCTACCCGTTGGCTATGGAGAACATGTTCATTAGGGAGCTCTTCTGCGCTCTTCTGCTAGACCTTCAGGAAAAAGACAGAGAGGATAGCAGCGGCAACAGTGCCTTTGAGATAGAATTCGGGGGAGGAGGGCCTCGCATTTGGCCAGGCGTCTATCTTCTTCTCATGAACCCGCATCCAGGCATCCGCTTCTGGTCCCAGTTGAATATGAAGCGACTAGGCCCATTAAGAAAGATAGACTTGGAAGGTGAAGACAATGTGCTTCTGCGCATTGTGGAGCAATGGATGAAACTCTTGGAGTTTGACCTCTTCGAGACCCGAGCGTCCCAAGGACCTGAAGCTCTCTCGCGAGGTCTTACCGTGGCCATCCCTACCCGAAGAGAGTTCTGGTCTTCTCTAAACTTTCTGATGATGCAGGCAGACGCACACGCTCTCTTGGTTCTCCTCGAGAAGTTTCCAGACCTCGTGGATATTATCTTCAACCATGTGATCAGCACGGGAATACCTTTAGCACTTCCCTCAGAGCCTAAGAGCGCTGCACCCGAGGAGAATGACTGCTCATCTGAAGGGGTGAAGCTCATTCTTCAGATCTGCCGCTGCTGCTGTATCACATTGGACACTCTGGACTATCGGGTGTGGACACAGACTTCTTTTTCTCCTCAGAGCATCGTCATGGGCATCTTCAGGAGCTGCACTCTCACCAACCAGTTAGTTGCGAAGAGCTATTTAGAGGTCCTCTGCAGCCTCTACCGCAGCTTGGACATGTATCAAGCAGAAGAGGGCGAAGGAGAAGAGACCTTGGACGGGCTAGGCCCCAAGATCGTGAGCTTTCTCTGTGATCTCTGCACCAGGATTCCACCACCAGGCAGTCTTGTGCGCTCTGCCGCCACCCAGGTGCTAGTCAAGATTTTGACCAGTATGACAACCTCACCGGACGTGGGAAACTATCTCAGGCGGTTGCCGTTGGCCAATGTTGCCATATGGGGCAAGTTTATCGCTTCCGTAGCATGTTCAAGGTAAGATTCTCGAATAGGCAGGGAAGAGATAGGAAAGCGGGCCGCCAGAGAAAATTGGCTGAAAGCGGGAGAATTAGAAGAGAGTGGGCTAAATAGAGGAGAGTGGGGGAGCAAACGGAGGGCAGCGTACCAAAGAAGAGACTCAGGGGGAGCTCTGAAATTGGAACTCACCCACCATATTAGAGAGATGGCGATGCCCTGGCCCTAACTTATAATCATACAACCATGTAGGCAGTTCCATCCATCAATTACTCAAGACACAGTGAAGCTAGTGTGCAACTTGATGGCTTTACACGCCAAGAACTTTCCGAGCTATCTCTCCTTACAAGCCAAAGCCATGGAAGAGGGCCAAAGCGTGCCTTCCACCGCATCTGATACGACCAACTGGCTTCTTCTCCCACTATATGAAGAGGTCTGTGAGGGCACAGATGTCGCCAACATCCCTGTCAAGTTACACGTTGCCCTCTTCGATGCCCTCAGCACTCTCTCTCAAGCCATCCATTCAGAAGAGCTATTTATTTGCGTTAACGCCTGTGGAGAGGCACCTGAAAACTCTCTTACATCGTTTCATGCAGAGGCACTATCTGCAGTCCATCGATACCGAGGCTTAGTAGTGTCCTACCTTGCTCGAGTGAAAGATGGTATCGAACAATCACGATTGAAGACTCCTCTGTCCCTTCCTGCAGTCGTTCCTTCTCTTTTCCTCGTTCTATGTCTGCCTCTTGACAATCGTATCATGGCTCTGCTTCGGAACCTCTTGGTAAACATGGAGCTCAAGGGAACAGCTGTAGGAAGGAGCAGCTGGATGGAAGCTCTGCTTCTTCTTCTTCTCTCCGGCCCTCCGGGCAGCTGGCTGAGAGTTATTACAAAGCTCTTAGAGTTTTTAGCCACAAACCCGCGATTAGAGGTGCTAGGGAGCCATGTAAGTACCCTTTCCTTGTTTCTTGAGCATCTGTTCTCTACGTCGTACTTTCTGAGGGACGTACTACCCGCTGGCCATATGAAGGAGGAGCGGAAGGACAGTGGAGAAGGACAACAGAGTTCTGCCGACAAGTCAACCAAGCCGCTATTGGAACTCATTCAACAGTATCGTGCAGCAATCCGTTCTGCAATCTCTCCGCCCGGGCTTTCCACGTCCAACTTTGTTGAGAAGCAGGAAGAAGACGCAACATGTCCGGGAACTGGGGAGGAGCTTCTTTGTGCTTATGCGGAGCTCGTTGCTCGCGTTCTCCGCTTACCAGCAGATGGTAGGGTCCCCACGGCTGGTCTTTCATCCGTGCCTGTCGTCAGGGTGCTTGACAGTCTTCTGGCACTCCTGCGCGGGTCGCAAAGACCCAAATCGCAACCAGGCAAGACGTTCTGCTCCCTGTTTCATGACGAACCGACGCTATCGGCTTGGCTAGAAGTCATGATGCGCTGGAGTTATTGCCCGGCGCCCGAGATTCGGAGACGCTCTTTGGACTTGGTTGTCCTTATTCTTGAGGTTAATAGAAGGAGAGAGAAGAGAGAAGGACGCACTACGAGACCTGGGGTGCGGACAACCTTCCCCTTATCTGTAAAGCACCACCTGAAAGAGCTGATCGAGAGCCAGGAACTGGGAGCGGAATGGAAGATAAAGATTGGTCAATTGGTCCCTGAAGTGGCACCAGGAAATTTAGGAGCCGCGTGGCATGAGGGTCTGGCCGGACAAGGGGATGAGGACGTGATGCCGGTAGATATGCATGAGAAAGAAGACGAAGAGGACGAGGAACTTGACGTAGGAGAAGCCTCTGTTTCCTCCCCCGTGACGCCAGACGGGCACATCGTGGACTTGACACTGGAGGAGGACGGAAATTCGGCATCGCCAAAGGGGCTGCCTTCCCCTTCTGGAGCTCTTGGGGCTTCCAGACAGTCAGCGGTTATATCAGAAGTGGCCAGACGAGAGAGCCACCTAGCTGAGTCTGCTCCGGGACTTAACGTTGTTGGCATTGGTAGTGATGGGCCAGTTGACCCGATAGAAAAGATATGGAAAGAGCTGCAGGAGGACCAGCAAATCGCTGAATATAAAGCCAAGCACCGGATAGTGCTAGGATTGGAAAGGAAGGCTCAGCCCGCGGTGAGCTCCCCTTGCTTCCACTGTCTGACCCCTATTGCACTAGACTTTCGCTAGTATCCTCAGTAGCTGACGCTGGGTCTAAAATCTTCCCTTAACCTCAAGCTGCTGCCACCTGAACTTATTCTGTACAGTATAGCGTTGAGTCGCTTCTACTCGGCTATTCTCTTTGGCATCTCGAAGCCCATCTATGTCTCTTAGCTCCACTTTAATCGCCAGCTACTAACCGTTGTGCCTATCTCCTCAGAGACTGTCTCTGCCGTACCAAAAGGAGATTGCGGCTTCACTGGGCGGGCGGCCAGCTCCACAAGCGACGTCTGTGCAGACCAACAAGCCAGCAAGAGCTGGACCGGAGATTAGAAGCAGTAAATACCGGCCCTTTGTCATTCCCCCTCCTACTACTTCGTCCTCGTCATCCGCCCCCGAGATCTCTGTTCGGGACTTTCACCGACAGATCATGGATTGGAAGGTCACAGATATTCAGCGTCCATTGCGTGACCTTCCGGAGCTCCATTCTGAGTTCAGGACGGCCGAAAGCTATGTCCAGGCTTGGCAGCCACTGCTCTTTGAAGAGGCTCGAGCGGTGTTGCTTAAAGGCTGGGAGGAGTGTGAGAGAGGAAGAACGCGGCCAGTCAGGGCGAAGCTGACCGACCTGTTGGGTGTAGAAGAGTTTGTCCTCTTGGACTTCTTTCTCTGTGAGTGACTACCATGCTCAGGCGGACTAGGTCCTACTGTTAACCTATTCTCTCCATTCCTTCGGCTCCCAGCTCATCTTAGTTCTCCTAACTGGCAGCAGCAGCTGTCTCGTTTGTCGCTCATTCTGTCGTAACGACCCCGGCGGTGCTTTCTACCTCCCTTCCTCTCCGCCGTCACCCTGGCAGGACCGCGTCTCATGATCTTCAACTCGTAAAGCTCTTCTGGTGTCCTCTCCGCTCTCCCTTCCTTTTCGTTATCGCACTCTTTCGAAGAAAATTTATTGTTTATCAAGTATACTAACCTGCGTGTGACGTTGTGTCTCTAGTAAACGACGGTATGGTATCGGAGAGGGGTACCAAGGGCAGGAAAGACGGCGGATCGGCTATGCCGCTCTTCGGACACGATGTGATCCTCCTTCTCCCATTAGCGGCGGGACAACCGCCAAAGAAGCTGTCTCTGCCAGAGGTAACCCCCCAAAACAAGTCTAGTGGGCGCTTACCAGCCCCATGTCAAGCCTTCAATCTCTCCCTTTCACCTCTACCCTGCTTCTATTCGTGCTTATACTAAGTGCCGCCCTCTCTTTGTTGCCCTCTTCTCACAGCTTACGAGGTCCTCACACTTTCTGGGCATCGTTGATCGTGATGACAGCTTAGCGGTTGACATAGAGATTGCTAATAGGAAAAAAAATAGAGATAACAAAGCCAACGGAGGAAAAGGAGAGAAAACTAAGCCGAGAGCGAGACATGACGATGGATCGGTTAGAATTCGAATCCTTCAGAGCGCTGTTGAGAGCCAAGACATTGACTTGGCCGCTAGGCAGCGACCAGGTAGCGGGGAGTGGCTGCTGGTTCGATTGGAGAGTATCGCCACAATAGGAAGAGAGTTTGTGGCTCTTCACTCTCTAGGAAAAGTCCCTGATCAGGTGCGCACCACAATTGTTCGCCCTCGCTCCGTAGTGTTACACTACCAGCTCGGGCTGCATACTGAGAACACCAAGATTCTTCTGAAGAAGTTGAGAAGTTTGACTACCGAAGGAGGGAGTGCTGCCAAGGTTAGGACGTCTATCTATTATTTTCCGTCTTGCTCTTCTTTTCGTTTAGGTGTTGTCGCAGAACATTGTGAACGTTATTAAGTCCTGCACCTTGGCTGCTCTCCTCCCTGCCAATCATACTGAATATTGCGCAGGAGAAGAGCAAGCAGAGGAGTGATGAGAGAGAGAAACTCCGTGAGAAGACCAAGAATCGAGAGACGAAGAACGGCTCTTCAAGTTCTGAGGAACAGATCCTGCAAATTTTGGCTGATCTGAGAGAGATTCCTATGACTATCTCCATCCTCAAGGTACAGCTTGCTTCCCTTATCCTAGCTTGTCCTCAAGTTCTTCTCCGCTCATTCTGACTATACGTCGTTCCTGGGCTATTGCGTTCGGGCTTCCTGGGCTGTCGGGTGCATCTTATAGGAGACAGGAGCCGGCATCGCTATGACCAATCTGAAGAAGAGTAGCAAGCTCAAGGAAGTGCAGCGCTGCGCTGAGGAGTTAATTGCGAAATGGAAGCAAGTGCTCAACGAGGAGGAAGATGGGGAAGGGAAGGACGGAGGAAAGAAGGAGTCACCAAAAGCGTCGTCTCTGGCGTCTCCCGCCGAGGTTCCTCAGAAGCTCTGGGATAAGCTCAAAGATCACTTCAATGCCTCACAGATGAGGGCAGTTCATGCAGCCTGCAGCGGCCCCAAACAGAGGGCAAGTGGCTTCACGCTCCTACAGGGACCGCCAGGAACTGGTAGGAACATAATGACATTTGTAGAGAGAAGAGAAAGACACAGAGATTGGCTTGTATGTGACATCCTTCTCTGACTGACTGAGATCTGCAGGTAAGACAAAGACCATTCTAGGTATTCTCAGCGCTTTCCTGGGATCGGTAAAGTCGCCTGAGCAACCCACAGTTAGTCCAACGCCCGCGAAGAGGTAGGAGATGCTATGCTACGCAGTTGCTCTCCGTTGCTCTCCGTGCTTTATAAACCTCCTAGTTATTCGTCTATTCCTGACATTTGCTTTGTTATGCTATTGGGTTTCCCTTCCTCTATACTTCATTCTTTCTATCGTTGCCTCTCCGGTCCGGCCTCGCTGAACCTATCCACGAACTCTCTATGACAGGATCGTACCTGGGGCGTCTCTTAACGTGCCCACTTCCGGTTCTTCGGCCACCCATAGTGGCCGCAGCCTTTCAGCTTCCCCGTCATCCACAACATCGTCGTCCTTTAGCAGTAACCATCCGCGTATTCTACTCTGCGCCCCGTCTAATGGCGCTGTAGATGAGTTGGTTCTCCGCATCTTACGAGATGGGCTCTACAATCGCACAGGAGCTAACTTCAAGCCCGTCCTTGTCCGTTTAGGGCACATTGGAGAAGATGCTCACGAGGTGGTACGAGGCTGTGCCTTGGAAGTCCTGGTAGAGAAGCAGTTGGGCAACCATCCGAGCCAGTCTCTCCTCTCAGCGGTAGAGAAAGAAGCTCAGGAGTTAAGGGAGAAACTGGACAGAATCGGTGCAGAAATCAGTAGAACTTCGGAATCTTTGTACAGCGGTAAAAGCTCAGCGCCCTCTCAAGAAGTTGAGGAAGGAGAAGAGGATGGAAGTGCAGATATGAAGGACAAGCTCAGTCTTCTTCACAGCCGTCAGGCGGCTCTCTCCACGGCCCTGTCACAATGCACTGCCAGGAAGAGAGACGCTATGAATCAACTCCGTGCTGCACGAGACCGTCTCCGACGGTCCACGCTCTCCTCCGCCTCTGTCATCTGTTCCACTCTCGCTACGTCTGGCGGAGACGTCCTCCACAACTATCCTCATCCTTTCCAGGCACTCATCATCGATGAGGCGGCGCAAGCGGTGGAGGTGTCTACCCTTATCCCTATGAGACTTAAAATCAAGCACGTTGTTCTGGTCGGAGATCCCCGACAGCTGCCTGCTACGGTTATTTCATCCATCAATAGCGAGAACAAATATGAGCGGTCTCTCTTTGAAAGATTAGAGAGCACTGGCCATCCTGTGACGATGCTGACAATGCAGTATCGCATGTGTCCTCGCATCAGAGAGTTCCCCTCCCAGCAGTTCTACGGGAACCTTCTCTGTGATGGGGAGAATGTCCAGAGCGCGGCGTACCAGAATCGACCATTCCATAAAATCCTTCCTTTCTTTGATCAGTTCGTCTTTTTTAACGTAAAGGACGGCAGAGAGCTGAGGAGGATGGGAGGAGGTGGAGCTGAAGCAGGGCAGAGTACCAGTATCAGGAACGACGTAGAGGCAAACTTCGTTCTCTCTCTCTGCGACTTGCTCTTCTCGTCCTGTCCAGAAGTCCGCCGGCCCGGCCATGTGGGAGTCATTTCTCCTTATAAAGATCAAGTGTTAGCCCTCCGCCGCCGACTGAGAGAGACTCGCTTCCAGGGTCTGGAGGGGCAAAAACTCGTCGAAGTCAACACTGTGGACGGATTCCAGGTAAGCAACGAGAACAAGACGTTAGCTGGATAAGACCTTCTTTATGCGCTTTAGCGCTCTTTGTCCTGTCAGTCTCTTGCAGGTGCTGCATAGAAACGCGATGTGTCTTGATCCTTGCATTGGACGCTCTGTTCGCTCGATATGCATCGCTCTCTCTATCTTACTCTCTTTATCTTGCTGAGTAACTCTTTGCTGATCTAGGGCCGAGAGAAGGACATTATTATCTTTTCCTGCGTCCGCACTGAGACTCGCGGGTCTATCGGCTTCCTTGCTGATGTGCGGCGCTTAAATGTGGCTATAACTCGTGCTCGGCACTCGCTTCTTTTGGTGGGCTCTGCCGCAGCCCTTTCTCAGCATCAGACCTGGAGCCTACTGCTCCGCCACGCCCTAGCAGCAGGAGAGGTCGTTGTCGTGACCGGAGACTCGGTACCTGGGGCTCAAAAGTTCTCGGGCAGCTATGAGGAGCTGACAGCAGGGGGAGGAAGGCATAAAGAGAGAGATAAGAAGCGGGATGGGGGCGATCGAAGAGGGCCACATCTGTTTTCAGGGAGGACGGGTGAGGCACATAGTCAACCGCCCCATTTAAGGCACCAACGGCCAGGAGAGAGACAGACTCCGGACCTCCAGGGACCTTTAGTAAACGGAAGAGGGAGGAGCCCTAGCCATTCCGGCAACAGGGAAGACGAGGACAGAAGAAGATATAGGCCGGGAAGAGGAAGGAGCCGAAGTCCTACAAGGCCAGCGGGCTTTGAAGGGCAAGGTGGTAGAGGGAGAGAACAGGAGAGAGAAAGACCAGAGTCAGCAGGAGTTAGAGAGACAAGAAGTAGAAGAAGTCAGGAGAGAGGACGAGATCCTCAAGGAAGGTCGGCTGCACCAGGACACCGAGATTTGGGCAGGATGAAGAACTCGCTAGGCCCTGGAAAGCCCTATGATCCTCGGGATCCGCCTGCCAGGGAACAGGCCGAGAGATCGAGGCCGCGGCAGGTAGAGATCGGCCAGGTAGCAAGAGCAGATGGACGCCGGTGGTCCGGGGGTGAAAGAGGGAGAATGCTCTCAGGAAGAGGGACTGGACGGTCACCAAGCGCGCAGCTGACAAACACTGGAGAAGCAAGGCACCCAGGCCACCAAGGACGGGAGATTGCCACGTCTAGAGAACCGCCACGCGGTAGGGCCCTGGGTATGAGGTCAGCCCAGGCAGCTATACCTCGGCGGACTGCGGGCAGAGAAGGCACAGAAGACAAAAAAGATAGAGGCGGTCCTCTTGGCTCTTTGAGAAGACCGTTGTCAAGGGAGGAAAGAGACAAGGAACAGGAGCATCTCAGAAGAAAGAAGAGGAGAATGGAACTGGTCGGGGCCGGCGCTTCTCGTCAAGAAAAGGATGGAAGTGCAGGCGGCGACGTGCTGTCCTCAATCCTCTCAGGAATATCTGAGCTGCAGTCCTCTGAATCCAAGGCAAGGTCTGAGCTAGAGAGGAAAGGAGTATACCAGGGAGGGTCAGAGTGGTGAGAGAGAGACAGAGACAGCGAGAGAGAGAGAGAGAGAGAGAGAGAGAGAGAGAGGCGGAACTGTACATAGTGAGACAGAGATAGATAGGTATCCAGATGGAGACCACAGGGTATCGGGCGAGATGACCCCATCTCATTTCTGCTTTCTCTCTCCTCCCACGACCAAACCAAAGATTCTTCTGTCTCCCCAACTCTTTTCTTTTTGTTTTTATGGAGATTAGCTGCTGTGAGAAGCACAGGAGGCCAATCGCTAGAGGTAACAGACAGAATAAATAGATAGATTGAAAGTGACACGTGGCTCTTTGAGGTTGAAAGCCAGAGGATTAGAAGATTAAGAGAGACAGAGGGAGAGAGAAAGTGTGACCTATGGAACTTTTAGACATTCTCTCCCAGCCCCTCGAGTATAGTAGGAGAGAGAGAAAGAAGAGAGACAGAGTCATGAAGAGGAAGGACTGAACGATAGATGTTTCCTGGTGTAGTCGATAACCTCACTCTCTCTCACGAGATCATAGTCCTCAAGGATCCGCACCAAGCGATCCGCGGCCTCCAACCGCTCACGGAGGATTCGTGCTCGCCGCTTACTCATCTCCTTGTCACCTGAAAGAGAGAGAGAGAGAGGAGAAAAATTAGCTCTCTTCTTGTTTGCCTTCTCTTGTCCCGCTGCTTCTTTTTACCTCTCTCTCTCTCTCGCGCGCGCGCTCTTTCTCTCTCTTTCTCTCTCTCTC
>FLMG01000116.1:0-48620 GCA_900088475.1 Hyphochytrium catenoides
CTCCTGAGCAGTGCTTTCTTTTCTTTCAGCAGGCTTCGTAGTTGGCGCCGGCTCGTCGCCGCTGACCTTTTCTCCTTGTTGGGACTGGTCTTCCTGCTGCGGAGGCGGAGGGGTAGATGATGTGGGATTGAGATCTTTATCCGGAAGAGTGAGATTGCTCCCTGAGGTATCCGCATTGGACGCCGCGGTTTCTGTCGGTGTTGAAGATGGGGAGGAAGGAGAGGGCGTCACCAGACTGACGGTGGGACTGTCTGATGGAGGGCTTGACATCTCAGCCGTTGGTTTTGGGTCTGAAGAGGTCGGAGTGGGTGTAGGAGCTGGGGTAGAGACTTCCGTAGGTGTCGAGGTACTGGGTTCAGCCGTAGGTGCAGGGGTAGGAGGAGCTGTAGAGGCAGAGGTAAAGGAGGCAGGAGGGGCCGAAGTTGGAGAGTCAGTATGGATAGGGGGAGGAGACGCCGTATTGGAAGCAGTAGGAGAGACAGGGGTAGTAGTCGCAGAAACAGGTTCAGGAGTAATGAACACCAAGGGAGAAGTGGTAGTCGTAGAAGGCCCAGGGGTAGGAGTAGAAGAAGGCTCAGGGGTAGGAGTCGTAGAAGGCTCAGGGTTAAGAGCCGTAGTCGGCGGAGATGGAGCAGACGCAGTAGGCGACGTAGGAGGAAAAGTAGAAGAGGTAGATGTCGGCACAGGGGGCGTCGTAGTTGGAGCTTCTTCAGAAAGAACCGAAGATGGAGTAGAAGCTGTAGGGCTTGGCTCACCAGTGGTAGCGGCCGGTGTCGGGAAAGAAGTAGGGGCAGGGGTAGGAACAGAACTAGCGGCAGGGGTCGGCGCAGGAGTAACGGCCGGAGTGGGCACTGAACTAGGAGCCGCAGTGGCCAAAGGAGTAGGGGCCGGAGTCGGGACAGGAGTAGGCGATGGGGTGGGCAGAGAAGTAGGGGCCGGAGTGGGGACAGAAGTAGAGGCCGGAGGAGGAAGAGTACCTGTAGGGGCAGTGGTAGGGGACGGCGTGGGTGCAACAGTGGGAGCAGGGGTAGGAGCAGCGGTTGGGGCAGGCGTGACAACAGGCTGCGGGTTATCTGAGGGAGCCCCAGAGATAAGACTTGATGGTGTCACGGACTCCGCAGAAGCGCTGTAGCTTCTCCCAGCAGCGTCCGTAGCGTGGATAGTGTACCTTCCTCTGATATTCAAGCCTGAAGCCAAGTAGTAGTTGAGGCCACCAGCACCAAAGGGCATCTCTGTGAATTGTCCAGGGGGATACTCCAAGGACAGCTTTGTGATAGGTGAGTGGAAGTTAGTGGGATGCACCGCCAGCCAGTTAGGGTTGACGCCATCCTTAACATAGAATCCCACGTCCCCGGAAACGCCCATCTGGCCGTCGCAGTCAACGAGCTCCCATGAAGCCGTGAGACGAGCGGGATAAGAGCCAGTGACAGCTCTAAAGAGAGTATCAGAGAGATCTAGATCTCCTTCCTTGCACTCTGGGCACCGATTAGTTATCATCCCTAGGACGGTGTTAGAGCCATAGGTGATTTTGACACAACGCCCGCAGACCTGTTGCAAGCCGAGGCTATCCCATAGCACTTGGTTGATGGCGACAAAGTGCTTCTTGGCAGGTGAGGGCAGATCTTGGTAGAGACAAGCTCCTCCTTCCCAGCCGTCCCCGTAAGCCGTGATATCTCCAGTACGTTTTTGAGCATCAGAGGAGTTGATGAGAAAAGCCAGGAGAAGTAAGGCCGTTAAGACCTTGACGTTGCTCTGTCTTGAGGCCATTGGAGCCATATCTAAGTCAATTTGGCCTAGTTGACTGGAACCAGCAAGCTACTGTTGAAATAAGGGAGAGAGAGGTTTGAAGCAGCCGTCTCACAAAGAGATCTCAGGGCTGTGGGATGAGCCTGAGAACTTGATAGGCAGGTTGCCGGTGGCCAGAAGATTGATGAATGAGCAGATCTTCGGACGCGACTTGGGCCTTGGACTCATCTCTTGTTGGTGTCTCCTTCTATAGCCGTCAAGGATCACCTTCTGGACATCTGTGCAACTTCTACTTGTACTTTCTTTCCCTTCTGGCCGTTCATTCTTATGTATGTTCAAAGGGCGGGCAACCACGGCCCTGGCGCCAGCAGCACATGAGATACAGGCTCATGAGCGACCCATCATGACACACCCTCTCCTCTCTGTCTCTATCTCATCTTCCTCTCTCTCGTCCCTCCTTGCATTGACTTCCTTGGCTTCATCTTCTTTGCTCTCCTCTCCTTCTCTCTCTCTCTCTCTCTCTTGTTCTCTCTCTTTTTCTCTCTCTCTCTCTCTCTCTCTCTCCCTCTCTCTGTGTTTCCCCTTCTCTTAGCCCTCACTTACCACTGTTTACCAAAAATAGCTCCTCGATCTTAGGAGTAGAAGCTGGTTTTATTTATTCCTTGCCTTTCAGTCAGCAACTACTGCGTCTCTCTCTTTCTCTCTCTCTCTCCCGTTTTCTCGCTCTCTCTCCCTCGCAGCAAAACAGCGTTCACGGTGTAAAACCTTTCCCTCTGTCTCACTTTCATTCCGTACTCTGTCTTCCATCCGACTCCCATCACTTCAATCAGTTGAAGCCCTTGTTACCTTACCCTTTCTGACAGTAAAAAGCCCATGTCACAAACTGGAGCTCCACACCATAGATAACCTTAGCGCACCCAGCAGCCTCCACTATCCCATAGATAATATTAGGGACAGCTGAGGGGCTCACGCCTCATACGCCTACAGGCACGCCAGTGCATGGCGCTCTCTGACTGGATGATGGATTCTTAGCTGCCCTCCTATTGGCTGCTTTCAGTAACTGCTGATTGGCTGAGGGAGGGAGGTTACCTTTCTGATTGGCTTAGACCTTGTGGTGCTGGGCTGTGATTGGCCTACTAGTCAAATGGTCAAAAGGCCTCGCACTCCTGGAGTAGCTCTGTGGGCGGGTACAAACTGGCTCTGTCTGTGCACTTGTTTCGTTGGTGGTGTCGCATCTCTCTCTCTCATTCTGACTCTTCCTCGTTTTGACTCTCCTCTAACTTAGGGATTTCCTTATCTTCCTATCTGCTGTTTTCCTGTCTCTCTGATGCTCTGTCTCGTTGGGTGTTTTTGTTGGAAGAGAGAGAGCATTCAAAGCCTCGATGAACCGCAATGCCCAAAATACTGAACATAGGCGCAGGAGCGCAAAAGGTGCGGACGGGTCTGCCTTCATGAAGAGCTTCGTAGATCCGAATCCACCTGGATCAGCACTTGCAATACGCACAATGTACGTAAAGCCACGGTAACTGGCCCAAAAGGCTCGTCCCTTCATTAGAAGTAGTACAGTACGAATAAGGAAGTCAGTGATGGCTCTGTCTGGCGTGCTGCGAGGTCCCGCGCTGGCGACCTGCCAGCAGAGATCAAAAAGCATCTGCAGCGGCGTGACGATGCCGCCGACAGCTGGCAAGATGACTGGCGGAGCGCTGCGGTTCATAAAGCGCGCTGTATATAACATCGAAAAGGCAGGTGCATATCTTTGAGGCGAATGAGCGGTAAACTAGGAGATAAAAAGTACGGCGTGTATACACTTGATATCACCTTCCAGCTGAGCTGATGTTGGCTGACAGCCCGACTTTGTGGAACGCATGGGTTGAAAGCTTTCGTTTCGCGAGAGAAGTTTGACGCTGTGCAGACCAACCATGCAGGCTCCGGGCTCTTCGGCACCATCCAGCTGGGAGGCTCTAGGGAGATCGCATAAAGATGATGCTCGGGTTGTGATGACATTGAGGCTATAAGAGCTAATCAATGTAACGCCAGATCACATCGCAGAGGAGATAGATTGCTCACACAGAAGTTGAACTGCGAATAGTATGCCTAAAGGCCTCTTGATGATGACATCGTCGACGGTAGATTTCCTCTTGATGGTACAGCACACACTGCTAGTTATGAGTCACAAGGAGACCAATGGGAACAAAAAGAAGTAGCAAGATACACTATGACTGTGAGCGAGTGACAACGGCAACCTCATAATGTAACATAAAATGAGCATGTAGCTGTCTATAAATAGTAAGGTGATGCCTTCCATCAAGTGTCATGCATCTGGTACAAGGCAGGAAGCCATGCTTTCCTTCTTAGCTCTGTCAAGATGCTTTTTGCTTTTGCAGACTGCCTACGAACTTCTCTCTGGATTACGTTGAAGCGTTATCTGTGGTGTCTTCTGGAATTGCCGCCAGCGCAGCTTTCTCTGTGCTTTCCACGCCTTGGGTTCCAATAGTGGCTGGCTTGTTCCTTAGACTCGCATCCAGCTGCTCGAGTTTGGCGCTAGAAGGGATCAATTGGAGCCGATAAATGAAGGAGAAAAAAGAGTTGAGAAGATGATGGGGAGCTCCAGACACAATGAGAAATGTCAAGTCTGAGCAGCAGCCAATGTAGTGCCTCTACCGCCTTCTGAATGCCGCTTCTTCCAAGTACTTCCCTCCCAACTTGCTCTTTTTCAATCACTTTCCTACTACTTACATCAAGCTTGAGAGACCAACAGTATCCTCTCTTAGTTCTCTGGATAGTCCTTCTAGGTAGGCGGTGGACTCTGCCATCTGCCTCTGATACTCTTGAACCGATTGATCTCTTGCCGCGATCTCTTCCAAAGATAAGGGACGGAAGGGCTGAAATGTGACACTATGGATACCGCGGCTCTGCAGAGGACAAGAGGACGGTCAGACCTGAGAAACCCTCAAGAGAGTAGATGCAAATTGCAGCCAAGCACCAAGAGACATTAGAGCAAGAAATGAAGAGGAATAGGACCGAGAGCAACAGCTTCCGCCAAGGATGGCACCTGAAACTCCATATTACCTCGACAAATAAAGAGAGATGCTGCAACTGCTTTGACTTCATCTCGAATCCAGCCCTAAGCGCCTCCTTCTCGGCCTCAAAGGCAGCTAGGGCGGCGTAAGGAAGGGCGGTTATAGAGGGAGGATTCAGGACAAAAGTAGAGCGATAGTGTTAGAAAGGAGATGCAGAGAGATGTAGGAGAGAAAGAGAGACAGGCGGAGTGAGTTACCTGACATCTGCTGCACTTCAGCCAAATGCTTTTGCTTCAAAGCTTCAGTCTCTTCTTTTGCCTGATCAAGTTCCATACACTTCTCCTTTAGCTGCGCCTGAAGGCATTCGCCGATGAGGGTGTATTTTTACAATGACACAAGGGTTAAACCAAGGTTTAAGTGACCGCAGGAAGACAGTGGGGACGGAGGGCACTTAGAAAGTCATGATGGCTACTGCTCTGACCTCTAGGGCGGCGATTTGTGAGAGATAGCCAGCCGCTGTAGCATCACCGGACTTCTTTTTCTCAGCTGCGAGCTTTGATTCTTCTCTTCTCTGTTGCTGCTCCTCCAATTTTTTCAAGGCAATGCTGCATTGTCATCATTAGGTCTTGTTAGAGCGGTTCATTGTCTACATCCTACCACTGTGCTTCGTTAGACCTTACTCACCTCCTCGTTCGAGACAGTTCACGGTTAGCGGAGGGTTGAGCTTCTGAGGCTCGACTCCCGAATGCTATTCCGTTACTTGGCATTACGGAGCGCCTAGCAGAAGGAGGGCTACGTGGAAAGATTAGCTGCTTAAGGCGCTCGACGGAACGCCTGAATATTGAATATATGGAAGAAATAGAGGCCAAGGAAGACTATCATACCCTTAAGAGCATGTAAGAAGGAAAAAGAGTAGAGTTAATATGGCGAAAGCTGATTACGTGATTGTGCCTCACGATGCTCTCTCGCGAGATCAAGCAGGGAAAATGCTATGTAGCAGATGCAGACTAAGAGATCCTAAGGAGGAATGAGGTCGCCCCGGTGGAATAGTGCAATATATTCTTTGAGAATTTCCTTGAGTTTACCGCTTAATGGGTCCTCCGGCAGCGCCCGCTTTGCTGGGAGGAATGCCCGTCTGACTGCCATTGGACTCCGTATTTTCCTTGTCCCGAGAAGCTATCCCGGAAGCGTCCGAGCTCTTTGCAGATGCAACGGTGCTAACCGTTGGTCGCGATGTGAGTATACGGCTAGGGCCAGAGGAGTTTGCCAAACGAGCGTTGTTTGATGAGGGACCTGTCCTCATGGTCCCAACTAAGCGCAGGAAGCACTGAACTAGAGTTTGAGTTGAAAAGCCGCCTTGGATTGATCTTCTCGTGGTTCCTGTACACACCTCCCGGACTAGAGTTATTCTCTCGATTGTCACAGAGACTCCTTGCCTTTCTCCTGGCCTTATCCGCTGTCCAGAGTCCAGAGGTCCGGCATGTCACCAGCAGAGCTGCATCGATAGGATCATCGTTGCCTTTACGTTCCACAGTTCTACAGATGAAGGAAGACAGAGGAAGGAGAGATTATAACCGTTGAAGTTTGAAATACTTCGAGTTCGCACCACAGAAGCCGTTGGCGCAGATAACGGCTAGGTTTGATGCTCCATCTCTATCTCTACGAAGACTTTTCTTTCTCTGAATGACCTGCGGCCTGCAGCGCTCTCTTAACAGACGACTCATCGCCGGCTGTGCCTTCTTGGCTTGCTACCTGGTACGTGCCCTCAAGTCTTCAAGAGCCTAGCACTCAAGGTACCTACCATAGCGGCGATTAGTCTTGGTAAGAGAGGGTGCTCTTTCACTCTTGGTAGTCGTATATTATTGTACCTAGAGGGGGCTGCGAAGGAGGTCGCAACATCGGTCTCCGGCATAGCTTATAGTCCTTCGAGCGAGAACTACAGCAAAATGGTGGCGACACGTTCTGCAAGACCCAAGGGGCCCACAAAGCCTAAGGCTACCCGAAAGCGAAACGCGGATGATCCAATTCCAGAGAGCACAACTATAAAGAGCCAGGCCGTACAGCAAGAAAGCAATGCAAGACGCTGGGCCGATGAAATAGAGAAAGCTGGTAAGGGTAGACGCTTCTGGGAAGGAAAGTTCGTAGTTCTGAGGAATCTGAGGCGGTAGTAACGAAGCAAGAGAGAGAAAATAAGCCAATGGAGGCCAAGTGGTTGCGTTGACGTATAAGACGCTGACTTGAGGTCTACAGTCGATGAGGAATGCCAAGAGATACTTCGAGTGACGGAACAGCTTGTGGGAGACATAAGGATACTCTTCGAGGTGAGAGGCTTTCCCTTGACAGCTCTTGCCAGAGGCTTACCTACGGCTTTGTGGTGTCCAGAGTTGCATTTCAAGCCTGCCAGAACATCTCAGAACCATGAAAATATCGCAATTCATGTCGTCCTATGGCGGGAAGGCAGCATTACTTAGCGCCGAGGAGCTAATGTACGGCCTATCGGCTTTGTCATTTCTCTAATGAGTTCACTCTAATCTCTCAATCTGCTATGCAGCAAGTCTAGCGCAAAACTAAATGGAAAGCGGCAGCTTGATGCCTCTACGGTTGTTGAACCCTGTCGGAAGGTAAGGGAGATGATGCTTGTGGAGACGTTCCCGGGCCTTTCTCCCCAGAATGGAATTTTATTATAGCAAAATCGCTGACAAGTAATCTCTCTTAGCTCGCTAACTTCACTCTATTATGGTCTCCCTATCGTGAGTTTGACTTTCCCTTTCTCCACTTCAGAACTCAAAGAAACCGAGAACAGATCCGGTAGCTGCCGAACAAACGCCCAGTAAAATCATCCCACAGACCCCTAGTCGGAGCACCCGCTCAAATGCTACCTATCAGACCCCCGCCTTTGATCATAGGTTGCCTCAAACTCCAGCCACCCAGGTGAGGGAGGAGGCTGCAGCAGTGGCGTGCAGGGGTTAATAGATCAAGAAAGAACTTAAAGCTCACATGACCATAGATCCGAAGACCACGACGGGGTGAAAGTATTATGTCTGTCAACGGATCACCCCTAGGCGATCTACGGTAATATTCCATATCTTTCCCTCGACCTCATCGGCTCAATGCTTCCTCTCCAGCGCAAGCAGGGCGGATACTGTCCTTCTTCGTTATTCTAGGTTTAGTTTATAGCGAAGATCTTCTGTGATGTTATCTGTGTGCTTTCTGTAGTTGCTTCACCGTCATCTTTAGCCACTTGCCGCTGTCGTGCCTCTTACAGTATCTGCTCGTTCAATGCACATGGTGGCGTATAGAACTGCTAGAGCAGTTATCGGAAGGACGAGTGATGAGTGTCAGGATGTGGCGGTTGAGGTTCTGCACAAGGATGGAATGTTTGTGAATCTTCTGGAGCCTGGAGCTGCTGTAAGTTACCTCTGACTAGGAAACGTAACTTTCCGTCTTGTAGGAATTCTCCTCTTCCTCTTTTCTGTGTGTTTCGCTTCTTTACGCTCACTGGAAGAGAAAGGGTGACATCCCCTGGTCTTGTAGCTAACTATGGTCCACCCAGGCGTTGCTGGATGAAGAAAGTAAGCAGGACGCTCTAAGCCAGCTTCAGAACTTGCAAGACAAGGTGGCCTCTCTCATGGAGCAGCTTCTCTAGGCCCAGCGGTACTCTAGACCGCAAACGGCTGACGCCAATCCATTAACAAAGGGCTCGGTGAAACGATGGAACCTGCCTTGATCTGGGATGAGACCTGCGCAATCCCAGGTTCATCAGACCACTAAACACAGTTGCACTACGTCACCCGCCTCACTCGCAAGAGTGACTGCTAATGCAGTGTCCAAGGGCGAGACGATGCAGCGACAAAGCGGCACACAAGAGGAGATGAACAAAGGGGAAGAGGGTCAATCTTGCTCTTTCATAGCAGCATTGATTGACACTTTTTAAGTAGAAGTACATTGTAACTATAAACCTTCAAGATGCTACCCTTTCATCCACTCAATCACCTCCAGTGCTTGGAGCCCGGAGACAATTTCCTATCTCACACTCCAAGTACAAGCCAAGCAGAGTGCTCAGAGACGACCAAGCCTGCTAATCGTGCGCGGTGTGCAAAAGTCTCCCAATTCGTCTCTGTGTCCCGACTGCTAGAGCCATTACATAGAGAACTGCCTTTTGTCTCCAGGTTGTCTCTTTCCATAAGGATTCTCAGCGCTAAAGGCATGGCCACTTTGCGCCAGTCTTCGTTCCTTTCCCTTGAGATTGTTGGCCTGTTTTCTTGCTGTCTTTCCGGACGTCTTTATATTCAGGTTGACGCCAGGAGGGACAGTAAAGCCAAAAGCCTTTCCTACCGCCTGTACGACAGGGATTGCAGTCCAGACGAGACTATGGTGAATATACGGTGCTGCAGAAAGCAATGGAACAAATTCATTGAGAAGTAGGAAGTGTCGGGTAGGAGATACCCGATAGAAGATGAGGATGCAGAAAGTAAGATTAAATAGAGAAAAAAGAGACAGAGAGCTATGAACCATTTAACCCTTACCTGCAAGTCGAGGTTGTGGACATTGAAAATGTCCTTTAATGAATGAGAGGCATACGCCAACAAGTAGGACCTATACCCATCCTTCGCACTCTTGTGCAGATAGTAATTTTTCTCAATGAGCTTTGTCAACTGAGACTGCACGTTCGCAATCTTCGACTGAGGAAATTCATACTCATTTAGAGCAACCTTAGCCTTTTTCAGGTACTTCAGAAAGGCTAGTTCTTCAGGAAGAAGAAAGAGCAGCGCTCTTCCTGATGTACCCGCTCCTCTAGCGGTTCTTCCCACTCTGTGGATGTACTCCCGAGGATCATCAGGCGGGTCGTACTGAATAATCCAATCGACCGCTGGAATGTCTAGACCTCTGGCAGCCACGTCCGTACAAAGAAGAACACCAGTCTTTGCACTGCAGAAATCGAAGAAAGTGGTTGTTCTTTTCTGCTGCTTCTGCTTGCCGTGGATATCCTTGACGGGAATATCTATGTAATTCAGAAGCTCTCCGTGGAATTTGACACTGTTGCAAGAAGAGAAGAAGACCATGATCTTCTTGTTCAAGTTCCTTTTCAGGAAGGTAAAGAGAAGGAGAAAGCGCTTGTCAGATGGGCAGACCACGTAGCCCTGTTCCAGTCTGTTTACAGTGGCAATCTCTGCCTTGTCATCCACACCCACGTAGACAGCGTTACTCTTGACTGAGAGCCTGGCCAGATCTTCAACCTTCTTTGTCTGGGTTGCGCTGAAGAGCATGGACTGCCTCTCCTTGGGAAGAATCTTCACAATCTGGCGCATTTCTTCTTCAAAACCAATAGACAAAATCCGATCTGCTTCGTCTATCACCAAGATCTGAAGATTGCGGTATTCAAATCCCTTTGTGTTCTGCAAGTGATCCAGCAACCTTCCGGGCGTAGCCACCAAGAGATTGACACCCTTGACCAGCTTGTCCGACTCTGTCTTCCTGTTAGCTCCCCCAATGACAAGCCCATGAGTTTGACTGTGGAACTGTGCAAGTTCCTGCACCACACCATAGATCTGTAATGCTAACTCCCGTGTAGGCGTGATGATGACGCAGCCAAGGCCACGGCGAGGGGTGAACTTTACCCGGCTGAGGAGCTCTACTGAGGGGATAAGGAAGGCGAGAGTCTTTCCTGAACCTGTCTTAGCGGCACCTAGGAGATCTTTGCCCGCCAGTAGGTGTGGGATAGCCTTGGCCTGAATTGGAGTCATGGTGGTGAACTCCATAGCTTTTAGAGCTTTTTGAGTGGCCTCAGAAAGGGGCATGGAGTCAAAGCGTTGATCAGAGAAGTAATCTACGCCATTGGAAGCGTTCTCGGCATCCTTGGTCTCTTTATCTGCTGCCTCCCTCTTCAGTTTCTTGGCTGCTGGGGCCGTTGTCTCGTCTTTCTTCCCTTTCTCTCCGGACTTCACATCCTCTTCCTCCTCGTCAACATCCTCTCCTGCGCTCTCTCCGTCTTCATCACTCCCTTCTTCGTCCTCCTCCCCGTTCTTGATTTCCTCGAACTCCATATCACTGACTGACGAGTCGTCCTCCTCTTCTTCCCCATCTCCTGTCTCTTCGGAAGTGCCATCATCTTCTACGTCAGGGTGACCAGCCAACTCGACGGGAGGTAGGTCCATCTCTTCGCTTCCGTCGCTTTCAGAACTTTCGCTCGGCTCAACTGGCTCTTCTTCAACCTTTTTCTTTCCCCCTGCCATCTTCATCATCTCTCTCTTCTTGCTATCATTCAGGGTCTTCTTCTCCTTCTCTACCTCCCCTCTCGCCGTTTTGGTCTTCGTTATCTCTACTATTTTGTTCTGTGTCTGAGCCCCACTCTTCTTTGTGGCCGCAGCAACTGTTGAAGCCCCTTTCTTTAAGGTTGCATTGTTCTTCTTCTGCACAGGCTCAGCTTGCTTGGACTTTTCTACTGTGCCTTTGAGGAATCAGAGGTCAGCTCCGTGTAGGGAGGATGCTCAAGAAGTAATACCTACCGCCATTCTGTTTCATGGAACTCGAGGAAGGGCCAGGGTTCCGCTTCTTTCCAGCCACTTCGTCTTCTCTCTTTCGCTTTTTGATATCAGTGTTTCCATTCCCTCCCTTGCCTATCTTCTGGCCCTACAACGGCTTATTTAGGAGACAATGAAAGGAGTCGCCCAAACCTGACCCGAGCTTGTCTCTTACCTTCTCCATCTCAGCTGGACCGTTCTTCTTACCCTTGCCCATAGTTCAATAAAGGCTCGCCAAGGAAGACGTAGACCGATCGCCCAACGTAGGCGGGCCCGCTTCAAGCGTCTTGTGGCTGGTCCGTAGCGCAGTGTGGGCGGCGATGACCTTTTGCGAGCTCTGACTCTGAAGCTGTCCCCATCATTGCTTTCTGCTGCTGAAGCTTCTGATTCTTCGTCTTCATACACCAACCGACAGCACGCTAGAAATGGCTGGAAGAGCTATTAGCCGTATTCCCGATGAATATGTCATTTACAAGTAATAGGTACGGAAGGATTCGAAATGAGAAGAAGATAAGGATAACTAACCTCAGTTTAGCGCTGGTAACTATATGAGGAAGTCGGTAACGGCCATCCCCATGATTAGAACTCTGCTTTACTGTTCGTACCTGTGTGAGACAGGATCTGATGCGAATTCTGAAGCTTCTGGCTCCCTTTCTCTTTCTGCCATCTTACCTCGTTAGAAGCATCTAGGTGGTCAGGGGCCGAAGGCTTATCCATACTTTGAGATATCTGTCGTCATAAAGAAGCCAGGCGGCGCTTGCCTTGAAGTCTCACGATACCATCAAGATGCAGGCAGGATCAAGGATTTTAGTTCGGTAAGGACAAGTTGATCGTTAGCAACCAGTGTAAGGTAACGCACCGGCCTCATGTCGCATACGGATTGCTACATACAGAAGCCGGCTGTTGGCAAGAGCACCGCAGACTTTGGCTTTAAATACACGAAGCTTCGGTTCGACAAGGGTCCTAGGTGCATCTCACTCACAGGACGATTTACCGATAAATCTGGTGAGCACTCTAGTCTGCTCTTGACCTCCATTTTTGTAGATTGCCTTGGTGCTGGTACTTCCCTGTTATTTCTCGCTGATAGTCAGCCCCTAGGGCAATCATTCCTTCTTATCAAGCTGTGTCTTTGTCTTCTCGGTGCCATAGGGCGTCCTTGTTGTTCCTCAGCAGAGGGCATGGGTAGTGGAGCGTTTCGGCAAGTTCCATCAAGTCTTAGAGCCTGGACTTCATTTTCTCGTCCCAGTGGTGGATCGTATCGCATACGTTCACTCTTTAAAGGAAGAAGCCATCCCAATCCCTAATCAGACGGCGATCACTCGTGATAACGTCACAATTAGCATTGACGGGGTCCTGTACCTGAAGATTGTCAATCCCTACGATGCCAGTTATGGGGTAAGCTCCACTTTCATTGCACTAGAGAGTGACGAAAGACAGGAGCACGTTATTGAGCTAGAAGGCTAGGGGAGGGGAGAGTCACGCTTCTTTACAGCCGAGTCGCAAGCTTAATAGAAAGGACAGGATGGCCAAGGAGAGGTTGTTAACACAACAGGAAGACAAGACCCCGCGCTTGAGAGAAAGACTCTGCGCTTTTGAACTAGAGAAAGAGATGCTTGGCCAGGCGTTATTGGACGGGATGGCTGTGATCAGTGCGTAGATGGAGGAGAAACTTGAACGGTCCGGCGGTGATAAGGACGATTGTCCGTAGGTGTCGGACGAACCACCAACAGCTCCATTTGCCCTTTACATGTAGGTTGAAGATGCGGTCTACGCCGTTACTCAACTTGCTCAAACCACAATGCGTTCGGAGCTGGGCAAGATCACGTTGGACAAGACCTTTGAAGAGCGCGAGTCTCTGAATGCTAATATAGTGGAAGCTATCAATCAGGCATCAGGAGCCTGGGGAATTCGGTGTCTACGCTATGAGATTCGTAAGGAACTCCTTTCCCGCTTTCGTTTATGGAATCTTACTGGCTACGTATTATGACGGGAGAAGGCTTCCTGCTCTCTTTAGCTCTCCCCTAAGATGAACTCCTCAGGTTGCTTGCTAGTGTTATCAGCCTAACAGCTTTCCTTTATCATCTGCTTCTGTGGTCCTTGTCGACGTCAGGCGATATCTCTCCCCCTAAAAGTGTCAGGGCTGCAATGGACTCGCAGGTAATGCATTGACCACTGTTGAAGGAGGACACTGAGGTCTGACGAAGACATACTGGAACTTTGACAGGCCGAGGCGGAGAGAAAGAAACGTGCAGAGATACTTGAGTCAGAGGGAGAAAGGCAGTCTTACATCAACGTTGCCGAGGTAAGAAAGAGACCGCCCTCAGCAGCGAGCCTTTCGTTGCGGAAAGGGTTCAGGAACGAATAGGAGAATATCCTAAGCCATAAAACGCGAGTTTAGTAGCTCTGGGTCATGGGAGTACTGGGGCGAGTGAAAGGCTGTCAGGAGGGAGCCCAATCAGAATGAAACGCCAGAATTGACTTGAGACAAAATGGCTTTGTATGATGAGAACCTTGAAAAATGCGATCGTAGAGAGAGTCTGGTCAGTCTAACGTTTTTGATGCACTCTCGTTTAGGGTAAGAAACAAGCTGTGATTCTCCAGGCGCAGGGAGAAGCAGAAGGAATAATTGCAAGGGCGAAGGCCACCTCGGCGGGTGTCAAAATGTTAGCTCAAGCTACTCGCACTGCGGGAGGAAGCGACGCTGTCTCGCTCAGGGTGGCAGAACAGTATGTAGAGGCGTTTAAAGAGCTTGCCAAGAAGAACAACACTATTCTACTCCCAGGTAAGGCCCCTTCCTTTAGCAAACCGCTTTGTTCACGATGTGTCGTCTTCCTTCTTTCAGTCATTATAAGCATCTTATAACTGTCCAGGGATAACTTTGTGCTCTGGCCGGGATCGAGTTGTTCCCATAGGTCATTCTTCCGTAGCCCGATATGTTACCTTTGATTCAAATTCTCTATTTCTTGGCTGCCTGTATCTCTACACTCTTTCATCCGTACCAATCTTCCATCCCACTCTGCTCCCCCACCCATATTCATCATGAAATGGCTCTCACGTACTAACTTTGGCTCTGTCATTCTTCTCCACCAGCGGCGGTAAATGACCCAGCGTCCATGATCGCTTCTGCTATGGCTATATATGACAATGTAAAGGACAACAAAGCCAGAGCTAGTCGTGATGAGGAAGTAGAAGACTCGGGCTCCTTTAGTCCGCTGAGCACCGGAGCCAACAGTGATGATATGGGCGACACACACATGGATTGGCAGGATTTGACGTGGGAGGAGGATGAGAGCCAAAGCAGGGCTGGAAAGGAAGCTAAGTCCTTCATGAACAATCCAGAGGGCCAGGAACATAGGTCAAGAGATGATAATAAGCCGTGAGAGGAATATGAGCTTTACGAGGAAGGAGGGGTGAAGGAGGGGGGCCATTGCTCTCAGGGGGCCAGTGCTGACACAGCTTCTGTCATAGGCGTTAGGGGTATATTGATCCCCTGTCACTGCGTGAAGGACTGTCTTCCATTAACATTTGGTCAATATCGTACAACAGAAACATCTGGATAATAGGCTCGTTTACTTCTCCTCCGCCCAGTAATCAATAATGTCCAGAGCAACCTCACAGCTTTCCTTGACGACCAGCTCTGCATCATCCTTGTACCTTTTGAAACAGGAGAAAGAGAGCAAATATGCCGATGTATTGTCAGCTTCTGATGCTTGATTGATTGAGAAGGCGACATTGGTTGCGTACTTTTCAAGGACATTTTCGCATTCCGGAGTCCCAATGGCTCCCAGAGCCTCAGCAGCCTCATGTCGCACCATACGATGCTCTTCGCTATCTTCAAGAACCTAATAGGAAGATCGTTAGATGACTCAGGCCCCATCGTACTCCATAGCGGCCGCATCTTACCTTGATTAGGCTCGGGACAGAAGCAGGATGCATCATCTGGCCGAAGACGTAAGCTACCTCGTGTCTGAAGAGAGCACTTTTATCTGAGAAACCCTCCGCCAGCGCCTGACGTTTGTGAAAGAAAAGGATAAGCAACGACTGAGACGGCACGATAAGCAATCACGAAGTCCGAGTCCTACCAGAACATCCTGGTCCGAACCGCGGTTGCGCAGTGAGAACATGGCTCGGTAGCGGTCAAAGAGGGGCTTGGAGGTGTCCAGCAGAATGTCCTTGAGCTCGTTGGTCGTCAGCTCCGCCTTCAACGCTACTGGAGGTGCTGGGTCTACTGAATAGTATTTACTCTTCTCAATCAGGCCACTTCCCTCTTCTTCAGCTTTCTGCCGGTGATAAGAAGAGAAGACCATCTCAGTTTGTGGGGAGAGTCATGGTTTAAGACAGCAAGATATCAGAAGCCAAGGACTTTCGGTGCGTGGTGTTTGGTGGTGAGCAAGACGGCCGAGACTTTGAGAAGGAGGGTAACAATCGGGTACTCGATGGCCGGAGAGGAACGTGAAACTCCACGCGAGCGACAAGAAGTAAGAAGATGGAACATTAGTCGTACCTGAGTCTGGCACCACTTCACTCTATCCAGAGCTATCTCACAAGTCTCACTCACTTCAGGGGCAGGATCTGCACAGAACTCCTTCAAGGGGCTCAGAGCCTTATCTGAGCCAATGGCGCCAAGGGCCTCTGCGGCCTGGAAGAACAGAGTCAGAGGGCTAGGCTGCCTAACAAGATGAAAAAGAGACCGTCTGGGAGACGAAACAAGCAATGTGTAGAAGAGCTTCAAGTTCAGGCATTCTGGAAGAGAGGGACTGACACAGCGAAATGATGATCCTCTAATGAAAATTAAGGTCATTAGGAGGTCAGAGAACCACAGCAAACTCATGTCAGGAGATGAAAGTCACAATAGAGCCTGGCGAGGAAGGGATAAGAAAGACAGAGACAAGAGGACATGAATTTGTCCGGTAACCCAATCCAAACGTACAACTTTGAGAGAAATGCTGGCACATACGGGAGCAAAAGTTTACCTCGTGCCTAACCATTACATCGTCACCCACATCCCTCAGCACTGACTCTAGAACGGGACATGCTGACTCCTGACCTAGCTGTCCTAACACATAGGCCAACTCATGCCGCATCAACGCGGAGTCCGCCTTATTTTGGAGCGCTGCGATGAAGTCTTTAGCCAGAAGTAAGCGGAAGACAATAGAAGATAGAGATGGTTTTCGAACCTTTCGCGATGATCTCTACAGCTTCTTCACCCCCTTTTGTCCTCAAGTAAAAGACGGCACGCGTCCGCTTCCCGATGGGCTCACTGAGGTCGAGGAGGCATCTGCCCAACTTCTCATAGCTCAAGTCCTCGACCTTCATCCTCCTAGTGGCAGATAGAGTACGACGTAGCTGGCTTATCGAGTGCTTCAGGCGACGTCAGTCCCACACAAAGAATTCCAGCCGCTCAATCAAAGAGCTGTGAGGCTGCCTCAGCGCTAGCAGCCGGTAAATCGCTGTTGGAGGCGGAGCCAGGTGTGGGACGACCGTGGAAGCCCGAAGTTCCCGTTACTCTTCACCTACAGATGATGGGAGGACCAGTGCCTGTGTCTCAATAATGCAACCACTTCTCATGCCAACGCTGTCGTGACAAGCTTCATAGTCTCTCCCTTTCCTGTGTCTCTCTTTCCTTTGTCTCTCTTCCTCTTCCTCTCTCGCTTCTCTCTCTCTCTTTCTCTCTTCTTTCTCTCTTTCTCTCTCTTCTCTTTTATGACCTTTCATAGTAATTTGAGAACTCTTTCTTTGTCCTTTGCTAGGGCCAGTCCTTTCTGTCTCGTTCAGAAGTTCATCTACCTGATCAGGTCTCATTGATGGAGTACAACGCACATGCCATCATTCTAAACCAACATAGCAATATCTAGAAAACACACTTCATTTCTATCCTTTATCCTTGATCAGGTTTGTGTGTTCGTCGCATCTTTGCGTTGTATGTCGCCATCAGAACCTCTGTCAATTGTCATTCAGCAGCCATCACCACCCATCAAAGGCAAACCACAGGAAACCTTCAAACCTTTCTGCACTTGCAAGTTTCTCCGAGTCTTTATTACAAGACAAGGCAATAATCTATAAGAGAATTTAATCTCTGAATCTTTCACTGCGGACTCGACTGTGGGAATTTGAGATATAGGGATGGGTTTTGTATTGGTTGGTGAGAGGACAGAGAGCACATGCATTCTGTCTTTCTCTCTTTCTCTCTCTCTCTTTGTCTCTCTCCTTGACTTATCCCCGCTATCCCCTCTTTGCAATCATCTCTCTTTCTCTCTCTGTTTCTCTCTCTATCTCTCTGTCTCTCTTCCTCTGCTCTCACTCTATTGCAGCCCGCAGCCACATCGCGTCTTAGTGACGCCCACACCTGTCGCTTCAAGAATCATCAGAGCCTCAGAGATCTGCAGCTTGTCACGGATGCCCCAGACTGCACAGTGATAGTCCCGACTCCGTGATTAGAAGACTCCGGTTCAGAGAACTCTCCGACCAGACATCAAGCAGAGATCGTAGATTCGCCTCGTTAGAGATTGTAACAACCCAAGCAGAAAGATGAATTTTGGCTTCGGTCGTGCAAAGGAGCCGTCCCAAGCTCCTACTGGCGGGTCCGATGCTGCTCCGCCTCCTCCTCCGCCACCGCCTGAGAAAAAGAGCGGCGGCTCACCATGGCACAATTTTGACCCTTCTGGTCTGGAGCGGGCAGCCAAAGCAGCCAGAGAGCTCGACCAGTCTCGCAACGCTAAGGCTGCTGCGGATATTGCCTTAGAACAGGAGCGGTCCAAGCAGATTGAGTACCAAGCGAAAGTGAAGGAACAGGAAGCTGCTTACGAAGCTTACAAAGCACAGAGGGTGCAGAAAGAATATGAGGAAAAGCGAAAGACTATAGATTATGAGACGCAGCAGCACCAGCAGCGCGCTCGTTACCAAGATGAACTCAAGCGCAAGCAATATGCTGACCAGCTAGCAGCGCAAAAATACATGAAGGAGCAGGAACTGAAGAAGCAGGAAGAGATGATCGCCAGACAAGAAGCCCTCCGACGCAAGACTTTGGATCATGAAGCTGAGCTCAGGCAGCGTACTGAGATGGCCAGAGTTGCAGCCGAGACAGAGGGTCGCATCAAACAGGAACGGATGAACCACGATCTTCACCTTGAGCAAGCCCGTCTGAGAGCTAAGGAACAGCGTGAGACCGTGCTCGAGTCCATCAGACTCATGGGTCAAACGGTAGGCAAAGGCGTTGATGAATTTTTAGGTGATAGTCAGAAGATGACTTCCGCGGTTGCGACTGTCACCTTTGTTGCCCTCGGTATTTATGCTGCCAAAGTGGGAACGAACGTGACCGGTCGGTACATTGAAGCTCGTCTAGGGAAGCCGTCTCTGGTGAGGGAGACTTCCCGCCGCAATATGCTCCAGACTCTTGGCAACCCAGTCCCAGCCATCAAGCGGATGTTTGCGAAGGCTGATGATGCCCTGCAGGGCGTAGTGTTGGCTTCAGACATCAACCATAAGCTCCAAGTTATTGCTCGTTCAACATTCAATACCAAGAAGAACCGGGCACCGTTCAGAAACGTTCTATTTTATGGTCCTCCTGGTACCGGAAAAACACTTTTCGCCAAGCGTCTGGCGAAGCACTCAGGCCTAGAGTACGCTGTACTTACCGGTGGAGATGTGGCGCCACTGGGCAGACAAGGCGTCACAGAGATCCATAAGCTCTTCGACTGGGCGGAGTCTAGTCGTCGTGGCCTCCTACTGTTTGTAGATGAGGCTGATGCATTTCTGCAAAAGAGAAGCAATCAGACCATGAGCGAGGACCTGCGAAACGCTCTCAACGCTTTTCTTTTCCGGACAGGAGAAGCAAGCAACAAATTTATGGTTGTCTTCGCGACAAATGAGCCTGAGCAGTTTGACTGGGCCATCAATGATAGAATTGACGAGATGGTTGCATTCAGAGTCCCAGGTCTTGATGAAAGAATCCGGATGCTCGGCATGTACTTCGAGAAGTATGTTCTAACGCCACCTACTAGGTGGTCTAAGAAGATTATAGTTGATTCAGAGATCAACATGGAGAAGTTGCAAACTGTGGCGGAGAAGCTTGAAGGGTTTTCTGGTAGAGAGATCTCCAAGCTAGCTATTGCCCTGCAGGCTGAGGCCTACGGTTCTAGTGACGCAAGACTGACTGAGGAGATGCTGGACTCTGTCGTGGCAGATCATATGCGTCAGCACGAACAGAAGCAGATCTGGTACAAGGCTGACCATGTGGGTCACGAACACATGCACAAGCCTGATGCCATGAAACTCGTCACCTAATGAGAGGAATACAGCCAGGTGCAGAAAAGAGAAAATAGGTGAGCGGCACTGGTTCCACGCAATCCGTCGAAAGCTGTCTGCAGGGGCACCTCGCTCAAACATCAGTCTTCGATAATCTCGAGACTACAGAGCAGCTTCTGCTCTTATCAAGATGGTGTGCTTATGATTCCGGTGGTCTAGGTTGGGAGGGCACGTCCCGACCTTCACGTTGCAGATCGCATTGTGCCCACCTGAGTAGCGGGCGAAGGCTGTTAGGTCCTTAAACCTTAACTCATAGTAACCTGGTACAGCGGGCACTAATAAATGCACCTCCTGAAGTTATAAAACTATATATAAGTGCGATAAGGCTAGCAGTTACGCTGTATCCTGCTTGTCACAGGGAGGGGCGCATATGATCGAGGCTTCCGAGCGCTAGATATTAGGCAGTTACCTCGCCGCCTCCTTGCTACTATGTACCTATGCCACCAGACTGAACAGACTTGAGACTACCACACACGTTAAGCTCAACGAAGAGTCTTCCTTACGTTCAGCTAGCCACTCCTCTCCTTCAAGGGCCACTGTTCCACCTCTTTTGGCACCAAATAAAGAAAGGTTAATGAATAACAGTTCAAGGCAACAGATGAAGCCACGGGATGCGAAGCCCTCAGCTATAGAGTTTCTGGCTGTACGAGATCCCGGCGCTAGATGTCATCAGAGGCACTTCGGGTCCTTCACATTCGCTGGACATTGCAAGAGGGAGTATGAAACACATAGGTTGAGATCGCGTCCTTTATTGCAAACGGGCTTACTAGGTGCTACGAAGAGTGATACAGGAGTACTCAGCAAATTAGAAGCGGAGCTTCTTGAAGAAGTACTGTACGCCACTGGCCTTCTTCTCGGATTTAGTGGCGGTCTGGTTCAGGTAGCTGCATCAAGGAAGAGATTGTGGGATTAGGAAAAGATAGGCACTCTCGAGCTAATAACTGGCTATAAGGAAAACCTACCGGTCCTCGAAAACCTTCTTGATCTTGGCACGAGTCTCCTTTCTGGTCTCTGGAGCGGTAAGAGCCGCGTCATCGACCACCTTCTTGAGGTCGATGTCCACAGCGTATCTGGTGGGCATCAGGTGGTTGTAGTTGACCGACTTAATGAAGGGCTTAACCTTTGAGCGCTTCTTGATCTTGTTCTTGCCCATGCTGCGGGTCACCTGGCGAGGGTATCTGTCGATGCCAGCCACTGCATTGAGAAGAAGACGGAAGAGTGAATATCGACCATTGCGTACTCTCCACCTAACTGAGATGTAACACTCTTACCAATAGCGTGGCCAAACTTCCTCTCGCTGTTTCCCTCATCATAGGTCTTGATTACGACAGCCTTGCGGCCGGCGAATCTGCCCTGAAGGACGATGACAACCTTTCCACTCTTGATGCTGGGAAGTGAGACAGTATTAGAAAACGTACATGTGTAATTTGAAGCTCAATGACCGAGACATTAGCATTCGACAGCCACCACAACAAGCTACAGAGGCCTCTATGTAGCATCTACAACTGTCTTGCTCTGACAGCTAGACAGCTTGTGAAAGCTCTCTCTCTCTATACCCCGACATCTCTAAGAATGTAGAGGCCAAACTTACATGCCCATGGTTGCTGAGTGGCTCCGATCTGCACGCGACAGAATATTTGTGACGCAGATCTCAGTGATAGCGAGAAAGAGACAGAGCTTCACGAAGGACAGCACCAGGAGCAGAACGCAATAACTCACTGGATGGCCGCCGCGAGTTGGCGCGAAACTACCGTTAACGGCTTTAGGTAGTATAGAAGCTAAGGACAAATATAGCCGGTAAGACACTCTCCCAACCAGTGGCTTCAGCCAATGACTTTGTCCTTGATGTACTGAAGGAAAAAACTAGTAAATTTGGTTACTTTAAGACAGATCTTTCCTCCATTAGTTCTTGGTTCTTCATAATCTGTGCTCTGAAGATCTGGGATCTGGGAAAGCTCTGGGTTTGGAGAATTTCTTCCCTCCGTTGCAGTCTTCAACACCAGCAGACGTCTGCAGAACAGTGTCTGCCTTACGTCTCTATTATTAGCATCCTGTAGAGAGAGGTTTATAGCAGGGGCCTCCATATCAAGCATATGGGATATTAACGGTAGTGAAATGAGACTTGAATGCTAGGGAGGTTCATGGCGAATGAAGGCGGCCCAAAGATAAATATACTACCAAGTTCTTGTACAGTGTCTTCGCGACCATGACGGACGAGCGAAGTTCTATCAGAACAGATAGATTCAGTTTCTAATCTTCACGAAAGGGGAAGTTAGCCAAGGGCGGTGCACCGTTGGCGCTCAACCATCTATAGCCCGTGCTGCTGGAAGACAGCGAAATATGTATAACGGGCATGCCAAGAGCAAAGAAGTTGAGAGCGCGCAATAGTAGGAAAGGCCCTGGATTGTCTGTCTGGAGAGTGAGAGAGATGTTACTTATACATGCACCTAAGTGGTTGTGCATCAGTCTTATTAGCTTGTACCGAGCGGCCTAGGAATCGGATACGTCGCCTTCACAGCCAGCATAAGAGGTTAGACGGATTCTGGAGTTGACGCAGAGAAATCTCTACTTATTGACGAGTATCCGTCCGAGAGTCTGTCTTTTCCTGTCCCTCTAACTGCACGTCTTCTTCGGATTCACATACAGCGAGTCCGAGCGAGGAAGCTAAAGCAGAGCAGCAGTCTTATTAGCAGCCCTTCGGGGGAAAGGGTATAATAGTGTAGGACCTGCGATAGTGAGGAGGATGGCGGAACCTGCAGTACCCTCTCTTCTGCATGGAAGTGCACCAGCCTTCCTCTGTGAATTCCACGCAGTCTTCTATTACATTGCCTCCTCGGTCTTTGTCTTTGGCCCAACCGGCACTTTCGCTCTCAACAGTTATTCCTCGACCCCCACCGCTAACGCTACTTTTCTCCGGGTACTTCCTGACCTTTTCTTCTATTCGTGCACGTAAGCCGCTCCACTTAACGTGTCTACAGGGATACCTGAGTGTGCAGATATGGCACCGCGGGAACTGATTTGCCATCTCAACAAGGTTCATGGGAATCAGGGGTAGCGGCTGTGCAAAGTGCTGCAATTGAAGGAGAGATCCAAAGAGCAATACAACGAAGGTAAGAGAAGGTCATAGCTGAGGGCTTGGCGTCTTCCATCGCCTTTCTCTACCTCTAAAACAATATAAGATCTAAATAAACCTAACCTGGTACTTCTTGCTTTCCTCTCTCAACCCTTCCCGACCCAGGCGATGTTGGAATGTACCGCTACCCCGTCACACCGTTATCTCTTGATCCCTGCTTCCTTCTTATCGCTTCTCTCTACCTCCGCTCGTAGCCATCTCCAGGCGACTTATCATGTCCTATGAGGAGGCATACCTTCAACACATTCTCCAGCGAAAGGAACCAGTACTTTCGCCACACTTCATACATTGTGTGTAGAACTAAGGAAAAGTCTTCTCCGCCATTGAGGAGAATCTGCTCCAGTCCCTCGCGGGTGTAACCGACCTAAACGCTGTAAGTCAGCTTAATAGGACAAAAAGGTACGGAGCCAGTATGTGCTTCAAAGACGGCAAGAGAGGGAGAGAGAGAGAGAGATGGGGGACCGTGATGGAAGAGTACAGAAAGATCAGGCGAAAGGAAAGCCGCACTAACCCAGGAGTAATGAAGAAAGGGGAAGAGAAGCTCGACAAAACCTTCTCTTGCACACAGAACTCTAAAGCTCTTCGCACCCTGCTTTCTTCTCCCATGGCCTTCATCTCAAAGGCGTGGGCCATTTGCTAGAGGAAAGACACCAGTAGGACAGTTTCGTCAACTGAGATAGACCAAGTCGAGAAAGAGGCAGACTTCCATTGTGGAGCTAAAGCCGCAAGCTCTAAAATGTACCTTCACTTTTGTTGCCACTTAATGCTTGCCGTCACTACCACTCCGCTCACTTACTGACCAGTTTTCTCTTCCCTTCTCTCATTGACCTTTGGCTGCCCTCTCCTCGAAGCAACTCGTAACTCTTACCCGAATTGCGCTAAGAATGAGTTTGACATCATAGCATAGCATAATGAACTTCGTCTTCGGAATGTTAGCCTCAAGAAGCTTCCGAAGGAGCTGCTGGGAATGGGGGACCAGTCTTGGGTATGGAGTTTGAGAGAAAAGGGTGGTAAAAGGGATGAGAGCGGCAGCACCGTCAAAGTCGTTGCCATGAGGGCAAAAGAAGGACCAAGTAAGAAGGACGACAGCAGTGCGAGCAATGCAGCCGCCAGGTGGTATTGGTACGGTGCAATGCAGTGCTGAACGATGAAGGCTAGGGATGGACAAGGAAGAAGCTACAACCGCATCCCATACGTAGTGGCTAGCGGGGATAGAGTGGGACTGATGTAAAGCGCACAGGAAGGGATGGAGTGTGCGTGGAGGCGAAGAGGAGAGAGTCACATACGATATTGCTCAGAACAGCCACGTTCAAGCAATAACTCCAGAAATAGTATTGCACGGTTCATCTTCTCACCTGCAGAGGCCGTCAATGATGACCAGCTGCGTCGTCTGTTCTGGAGCTTGACCTTGTCCTTGCCCTTTCTTTGAAAGAAACTCTTCGAGACGCGGCGCCACTTCGCTTTGAAAAGAAATCCTAGGGAGCGCAATGAGGCTGCTTAGCTCTTCTACGTCTTTGCGTTCCTTTCTTCACTCTTTCCTTCTTTGATCCAAATCAGCTTCTCCTCTTCTCTTTCATCTTCTCCCCCTTTCTCCCATCTCGCTCTTCTCCATGTCGCACTCTCTCTCTCTCTTCTGACTTTTCTGCTTCCTCCCTGAGGAGCGCTAGAGAATGGTTATTTTCGAGGTGTAACACTTGTGTCGTCCATACTTTTCTTTATGCGGTATTGTCAAAGTCAGACAGTTTTCCTCCGGAAGGTTCAATTGACGCCGGATGCAAGCAGCAAGAGCAGACTTTCCAGTGCCTTTGGAGCCCTAAGACAGTGAGAAATAAGAGCACTTGAGACTCCGGGCTGAGGCAGAGTACGACAATGATGAAGAGGTGAAATGATTGAAAGTAGTAGTGGGATCGAGGGAAAGCGTTGTATAAAGGTGGAGAGAATGGAGGGAAAACACACGGAAATCCTGAGATGGGTAGCTGAAGGAGAAGCGGGGATGAGAACTAAAAGAGGCAAGCGACAGAGAAGCTTAGAGAGGATCAATGGAATGTGAGATCGAGGGAAGGACTTCACCTGGAGAAGGACGTAGTATTTGTATGGGTTCTCGCTCTGCTCAGAGTCAAAGGGTGGCTCCTCCGTGGTACTCCACGTCTTCACAACTTCCTCCAGCTGGGGACGAAGTTTATCCAAATCTTTAAATTGTGAGAGCTGTCGCGGCGCACCGACAGAGCCGAACAAAGATCCATAGAGCGTAGACATTGAAAACGAGGAGGAGGGAGGGGGGACAGAAGAGTGCCATAAGTGAGATGGATTGAGCCCTAATGAGAGTGTAAGATTAAGGCTAAAGAGAGAGAGAGAGAGATGAGAGAGAGAGAGAGAAAAGTCAGGGAACAGCGCCTGGCTATTGACGACAAGTTCGTGCATTGAAAGGAGATGCTAGGAGTTCCTTTGGACGGTAGATAGAGAGAGATAGAATACTGACTGGGTGAGAGAGCCTGGGAAAGTGTGTTTGAGGACACAAAGAGCAAGAGATGGGGAGAGGAATACCGAGGGAGATTGTGCGTGTGAGGGAGAGAGACACAGAGAGAGCGACAGGAGAGGAGAAAGGCAAAGGAGAAGCCAGGGGACGGAATTACGTGGAGTGAGAGGGCCAGGAGGGAGAAAAAGCGGGACGGGATCTCGTCCAAGACACTCACCGTCTCAGGTATGGCTTTCTCCAGCCAGTTCTCCTGCTTCCAGCGATATCCTTCCGCTGCTTCACCTGACGTACCCTCTGCTTTAGCTACATCACTCTCTTTCTTCTCTCTCTCAGGAGCTCTAGGCTTTGTAACCTTATAGCTTGTCCATATACGTGTCCATCTCTCCTTCTCCCTTTCCGCCTCGAGGAGTGTAGCACTTCTAGACCTATCTTTCCCCATGGTTAGGACCTGGGATAGAGGTAGACAGGTACTAGATAGGAGACGGGGCCCAGCCAAGGTTGAAGGCTTATGGCTGTATCAACCCTAAGCGTCTGGATGGTTGAGGTGAAAGCGGTGTGAGACAGCGCATGAAGAGCATAAGCAAGGTAGTAACAGCTTTGCGGTAAGAATGGGAGGAGAAGGATCAGCTACTAGAGGAGATAAGAGACCCAGCTCGGGAGGAGCAGCGATGTAGTGCCTTCAATGGCGAAGGAGAGTGTCAGGGTGGAGAAGCGAGGAAAGGATGGCAGCAAGCGCATGAGGAAGAGGAAACGATGAGGAGGGAGTGTGAAGAGAGGAGAGAGAGAGAGAAAGAGAAAGATAGAGAGCGGGGCACAGAGAGAGAGAGAGAGGGAGGAGATAGGAGAGAGAGGCAGAGGCTGGACTGGATGAAGAGAAGAGAACAAAGGTTTGCACCTACAGTACATTCCCAGTTGACCTTTCGCATCAGACATACCCCAGGAGCAACAGGCCGCTAACTTCTTCTCAATCTTCTTCGTTCTCGAGTCATGAGTTATGACCTCCGCGCTTACTCTTCGCTCGCTCTGCCTTCCGGCTGGCCGATTTCTACTCTGCTTTGCAATGATCAGGCTCTCTGGTTGAGTCTCTACCTCTCGTGACGCCCTCCCCTCTGTTCGCCCTCTCCACTCCTCATTATTCTACAACTCCTCATTAGTTCACTAATCCTTTGCGTGGCACGACACCCTACCCCTTTGTGCGGCTGAGTCAGGTAGCGGCACCGCATAAGGAGAATGTTCCAGAGAGCGAGAACGAGAGACCTATGGGCAGCCCTGGGCACCTAGACCACCACTGCCAGAAGTACAACCATGGGGTCGGACGTCTTCGCTACAGGGTGCCTTGCCCACTGCTGAGCTTCTGCTAAAGCTTCCATTCTGACTGCGCAACCAAGGATAACTCCTGGCGCTCCCATTCTTGGTGTACGCTACCAACCCATCCTCCCGGCACTCTCAAGATGGTCTTCGAGGCTGCACTGGTTGCCGCGTTGCGGCGGTTCTTGGGCTCAGTAGTTGACATTGACCTGCAGCAGCTCCAGCTTTCTTTATGGACCGGTAGATATGTTCATTCCTTATGTCTTCTTTCCTCTCTGTTAGCGCCTTCTGTCTTCCCGGAACGTTATACAACCAACCTTCGTTCTAGCTTATGCCTGCCCGACTAGATACCTTTATTCTTTCGCTTGTGGCTCTTCCACCTCATCACCCTCTCTTCTTTATTCAGGAGACCTAGCGCTGGAGAACGTGGTCCTGAAAGGGGATCTGTTGGCAAAGTTTCCAATCCCTCTGTCTTTCCTTCAAGGTAGTACGAGATGAGTTTACTCTTCTCTATTAATCCAACATGCTCTATGGTTGTTGCGGGAGCTCTATTTAGCTCTCCGTCCAAACATTTGCTTCCGACCTGCCACTTAAGGAGGAAGTTTGTCTGCTCTGTGGGTCCCACGGTCTAAAGTATCGGCGTTCCAAAAAGCTTGCTCCGGAGATGAAAGCCATCTGCGTCTCCATCCCACTGTCAAATTTACTGCTAATAGCTCTGCACTTCTTCTGCGGTCTTTTCTCTGGGTGTCCGCTTCTCCTCCTTTACTTACACTCTGCCCTTGCTATAGACTTCCTGCTAGTATTCGCGTTCGTCATCGGACATCACCTTTTTTCGACTAAGATTTTCCTTTGTAGGCTCTATAGGGCATCTTCGTCTTGAGATCCCATGGCTCTCACTCTGGAAGAGTCCTGTCGTTATCACTGCTGAGAAAGTTAGAATAGAGCTGGAGACATCGGCCTCTTCCACTCGCACGTCGCCCGTGCCCCCAAGCCCTGCAAAAGTAAGAGTACTCTTTCAGCTAAAGTGACATGTACAAGGAAGGGTAGAAAGTGTAGGGGTTAGCGCGCTAGAGTGGATCTTCTTACAGCAGCCTGAAATCAACAAACACAATATTCACTAGGGGTCGAAGCTACCGGGAGAGGATGATACTATGCCTGGAGGTTAGTCTCTAACACTTGTATGTGCGCGTTAGGTTACTCTTTCCGTCGCTTTATTTGGCTATCCTTTCTCTATCTTCGCCTCTGAACATTGACGTTCCTCGTAAGAGTTGCACTTCTATCGTAAGCTTCTTATAAAGTCAGTTTATTAATCCGTCGAACTTCCTTCCATCGCCAGCTCCGCCTGGCTATCTCAACCGCCTGATTAGACATGTTATCGAAAACATCAGGTTGGAGGTGAAAGATGTGTCTATCAGTCTCTTTCAAGGCGGGTTATTGGTGACCGAAGAGGTAACGTTCGACAGCTATTCGCCTCTTGTCTCCCTCTGTAAATCATAGACTTACGTTCAACTATTGCTTCTTTGTTTATATGCTTCTTCCTTTTTATGCGACGTCAATGTTCTAACTGGATGGCTTGCAGGTTAGCGGTCTGGCTTTAGTATGGGACTCGTTACGCGTCTATAAAACTGAGGACGGCATTCAATCAAAAAAGGTGGGTTGGCTTCCTCCTCTCTTTTTTGAGTGCCTTTATTGATAAAAAGTGCCTGGGTTCTTCTTGATTTGTTCTCCAGATAGCTTCGGTACGAGATATTGGTCTCGTCTGGAGACAACCAGAAGCTAGTGATGCTGGGACAGACTTTATACTTTATCCTACCACCATTCTTTTAGAGGTAAGGACGGCTTGAGGGTAGAAGAAATAAGTTGATGAAAATATCTGAGAGACAAACCCATGCTTGGAGTATCAGCGGACCTAGGAATGAGTAACTTACTGGTTCGCCGCAGAACCTCGACGTGCTGGTTATGCTTAGGTGTGGTCGGAAGAGGCTGGTAGATGGTGAAGATAGTCCTAAACGACAGTGAGGCAGGGTATCGCGTCACTCTCTGCTGCCTTAACTCTTCAGTCTTCCTTTACCTTTAGAGCACAACCAACAAGAAAGAAGACCTTGAGGGAGGAGACCAGACCCAAATGAGAAACATTACTATGTCAGTCAATGCAGAAGAAAAGCTAAGTTCCAAACCAATGCGAGCGAAAGTCAGCGAAGAGCAGCTTCTAGACCTGGCAAACCTCGTGGAGGAGCTTTGTAGCAGTTTGCGCCAAGAAGATGATGGAGAGGAAGAGGAAAGTGAGGAGGCGACTTTTTCCCCACCAAGGCCTCGGAGTGTCCTTGAAGAGTCTTGGCTCCAGCTGGACCTATGGACTCACTTCTTCTCCTCTATTGGCGCTCCTAGTCCTAATAATAAAGGACGGGAGGACATAGCCTCTCAGGTCTCGAATGATGCATTGAATGGAGAAGGCCTTGACGAAGGCGATCTGGCTATTGAGACTAGCTTCAAAACTAGGGATCTGGAGTTCTGTCTGTCCATTGTTTGCGGACTTGAGCTGTCTCTTTCTTGTGGTACATTGCGCTGCAAGGAGGGCGACCAAATGCCGGACGAGGAAATGAAGAAGAGCTGCAGAAAACTTAACAAAGAGCGAATACTGCTTGCTAAATTTGGATCCTTCCACCTTTCCTACCTGGATTCCTCTCTGCTTTCATCGTTCTCGATGAGCATTATGTCTCTCTCTGTTACTGAAGACGGATCGCGTCCTTTATTCCACACGAGGAGTGAGGAGTTTGAGGCAGTCATGGCCCTGTTTTGGGAAACGCCCAAGCCTCTCTCGCCTCATAGAAGAGAAGCTTCAGCAAGCCTCTATCTAGGACCAAAGTACAAGGCATCGTTGTCTGCTTTCACAATGACTATTGATCCTCTTGTCCTGGAAGTACTCTCTCTGCTGTGTGACATTTCCCTTAGAGTAATGGCACCTTCTCCTCAACCATCGTTACGACAGCCATCTTTTTCCTCTACACCGTCTCAGTCTTCCTTGTCGCCTATTTCTTCCCTGGGATCTCTGGAAATTTCTCTGGGAGATATGACCTTCTATTTTCCTGTTAGTGTATCAGAAGCCAACACAACCAGATACGCCATATCCCTCGAGGAGATCCGAGTAATTTCGGACAAAGAGTGTCAAAATGGAGTTGAAGCAGAGGAAAAACTCGAGGGGCAAGGGAGCATACGAGGGCTTCAGATCAAGATTGCGTCCTGCAGCGTCTTCCACCAGAAGTGGAGCTCAGAGCGACGCACCTGGGAGGCAAAAACCAGTCTCATAACAGGCCTGTCGCCCTTGGTCCTGACACTGAGAGAGAACCTCACAGGCCCTCATTCCCCGTCACCAAACTCTTCTCCTTCTCCTTCTGAGACGGACGGGGTCTGTCAGCATGTCTTTGGATCAAGCTCTTCTTCACTACCTTCCTTGGCTACAGAGGAGCAGCAAAGAATCAATCTCACGGCTCCAGAGGTCTTTGCAGTATCTCTCTCCGTCATGCTCTCAGACGTGACTCTTCATTGCACGGATGAGCAGTTATGGCAAATATCTTGGCTGATAGGCTCTTTTGTCGCTTTCCTTCCAACAAAGGGCCTAAAGCGGAAAGGAGGGCCAAAACAGCCGAAGGGTCTGGATATATGTCAGACATACGGGACTTGCTTCGACCTCTGCAAAAAAGAAGTAATTTGCGCTGTGTCTCACCTTAAAGTGCACCTCTCTGTATCTGAGACCTTCGCTTGGGCGGAGGATGTATGCGCTTATAAGCTCTCTTCCTTACCTACACATCACTCTTCCTCCGTCAGCTTCATTTCGCCCCTTCAATATGAGCTTGAGCTTGGAGGACTGCAATGGCGAGGAACCGATTGCTCTCATGTTCAGGAAACAGAGGTGAAAATAGATTTTTTAAGCTTGTGTGCTAAGAAAGAGGCATCATCTGGAGGTATGGCTAAGCCGGGGCTAAAGAGAGAGGGAGGGAGAGTGTCGAACACTGATATTGATGAGAAATCTCACACTGGTCAAGGCCGAAATGTTGCCGGGCGATGTCTGCTGTCGTTGGGCTCCCTATCAGGTCCTGGTCTTCGCGTTCGAGGCTCAAAGTATCCGCGAAGGACTTTCAGTCAAGAACAGGGTCTAACGGTTGCTGTCGGTACAGTCTTTGATTCCCAGGTGAATCTGGGCGATCTGAGAGTTGGATTGGAGCCAGAGGTCACTTTTAACCTTTGCAAAATTGTTGCAAGATCGTTGAGCCTAGCAGAGCTCAGCACAAAGGTCAGAGTCAGGAGAAGCGAGAAAGCCCGATCCACGAGGAAGAGAAAAGTGAAACATCTCAGTAGTCAGTCTTCGGCAGGCGAAAGGTTCACATGTGAGCGAAACCCCTCGAGAGTTTCCGCATCCCTCTCTGTGGTCTGCTCCTCGACTGACATCCGGGCACTGGTAGGCGAGCGACAGCTATGCGCAGTCACTGGAAGTAGGCTTAGCGGCACTCTTCTCGTTTATGATGGGATCAGCTGTTGTTCAGGCTGTGTTGCTTTCGAAGGGCGAGGGAGCTGGGAGGAGATTGAGTTGGTAGACCTTTCCGGCGTCAATGAGTTACATCGCAACATCATCTCCTGGAGGGGAGCCGCCAGAGAGGAGGACAAGCACTATCCGATGCCATCCATAGACTTCTCCATTTCTTCTTTCTGCTCTCATGCATCCGACTTTCCCGGGTATTCTCCTCTGATCTGTGTTCGGGCGGGTAACTTCTCCCACAAGGTTCTGTACCGCTTCTATCGGGAAATAGGGAACTTTGTAGGGTTGAGATTGCTGCCAACCGTCCTCTGCTTTGGTCAAACAGATGGAGAGGAGGAGAGAGTTTTGAGAACCATATTAGAGAAGCTTGGAGCTTGCGACCTGGTACTTAGAGGCTGGCCAGAGGGCTTATCTATGGAGAAGGGCCCATCAGGCAGGACGATCTGCAATACTGAATCTCTTCTCACATCGCAGCCTTCCCCCAAAATTGATCTTCTCTTCCACGACGTTCTAGTGTATCTTGTCGAGGGGTCCAGAGCCCCAGACTCTCTCATATTCTCCATCCAGAGGCTTGAGGCTTGGACTTGTGGAGCATTTGGAGATACAAAGTCAAAGTTTCTTCTTCAGGGACATTTCCCTGACGAAGATCTAGATATTTTTCAGGAGCCAGACAATAATCCTGACGACTTCAGATATTACCTTCAGAAGATTAAAGAAGGCTATCGGCGAGAAAGAAGGGTCCGGATGCAAAGAAGGTTCGAGCTATCAACCCTCCTCGCAGACTTGCTGGCATCAAACAAGAGGACAGAGATCGAAGGGGAGCAAGAGACCGAAGAGCAAGACGGAGAGGCCTTAGCTCAAGACAGCACAGGAAGATGCGACTTGGATCAGCAGATATGTGCGCTCGAAGAAGCTCTAGAGAATCTGAATCTGGAAATCAAAAGTCTAACGGAACAAATAAATGCGGACGGAGAAAACCATGATTCTTCCCTTCTATCGCCTCAACTCCTCGACCCAAAGCGAGACGTCTTCATTGAGGAAGAGGAGGATGACAACGATGAAGGCTTCTACGATGCTGACGATGAGGAGCAAGGTCCGGCAAATCTAAGGAAAGAGGAAAACAGGATGGAGTTTCTAGCATCGCGCGTAGAAATATTATCTGCCGCATCCTCTTCGGTTATTTCTCAGCTATCTTGTATAGCCGGGTGGGTGCATTTTGCACAAACCCTCCGGCAGCCAGACCAGGAGGAGTCGATGTCTTCTTTCTCTTCCAATGCATGCAAGCAGGGCATACACTCTCCAATTCTGCACACAGGCCGAGAGGAGAGCATCTCCTGCTTGTCGTCCCCAGCGATAATGTCCAGGACATCCTCACCCGGCTTGACAGATCTTGAACTTTCGTCTTCTTCCTTCTCATCCCCGAGGTCCTTTGGGAGAAGGGCAACCTCTTCCTCTTGTCCTCGCCAGGGACCATTGTCCCAGTTTCCGTCCAACAAAAAGAGTACCCCGCTGATTCTCTCTTTTAGCGTCGGCCACTTTCCCCTGTGTCTTACACCTCAACAGTTGGAGACTCTCTTGGGCTTCATCATGAGGAACTTAAAGGAGTTCCCACATCTATGTCCTGATCCTCCCTTATCTCTCCTTTTCTGCACCCTTTGCAAGGGGCACCACTACGCTCACCAAGATTGCAATGCTCCATGGTTCCTTCTTTCTCTCTATTTTCCGTCTGCTACACTAAGTCTCGTAGAAGAGTACCCAGGTAGGGAAGCTCAGGACGGGGAAAACAAAGCAGGTGAAGGCATGAGCGGGCCCTTCCCGCCGTTTGGGGAGCTGCAGTTCGAGCAGTTGGAGATTTTAGTGCAGCAGAACAGCAACGATGTCGCCCAGTTAGCTGTGTCTGCAAATTACGTACGGGTACAGAGTCGAGCCCTAAACGTCCCACAAGGCGATACGAGTATTGCTGATTGGAGAGAAGTCTTTTCTCCTCTTACGTCAAACCGGAGACAGTTGTTCTATCGGCAACTCTCGTCATGGACCTCATGTTCCCACTCAATTCATGTCAATGACTCTTGCGTCAGCATCCTCCCGCCGCTTATGGTCCCTCTATCTCTCTTCTTTACAATCGCTCTAAAAAATGTTCTAGACAAAGCGAGAGAGGAACAAGGGCCGTATGTCGTTCCTGCTACGCTTTTCAAAGACAAGGAGACAGAGAGGACCAGGAACAACCAGACTCATGACGAAGGGGGCTCTAGCGTAAGAGGCTGGCCAAACTTCGATCTAACCTTGGACTTATTCATAGACAACACGCTCTTCTGCTTGTATCAAGATCCTCAAGGAACCTCCTCGAGGTAAATGAGAGGGGCGTTAGAGGCATAGTGACCGTTTGATCGGAGTAGGCCGACAAGAGACACCAGGAGAGAATCATCACCGATACACCCGGACTGGGTCTGAGTGATAACTCAGTTACAAAGCAATAGCTTGAGGCGGTCAAGACGTAGAGATTGTATCATATGCTCGCCCTAACCTCTTTTTTCGGCTGCTGTCTCTTTGATCCCCTAAGGGTACTTTGTATCCTTTCTTGCTTAGACTTACAGCAGCAATGGCTGGATGAGGTGAAGCAAAGCAACCACTTTGCCATCAAACAGAAGAAGATATTTTTCTCTTCTTTCCCAGATCTGCAGGTAACTCGGGTCACTACTTTTCCTGCCTATATGACCTCCGTGTTGCCGCTTCGGTATGGTATGGCCCTAAATTCGTTGTCTGGCGGGTGACGTCGAGCTCTCACACTCTTCAACTTTTCTTCTACACCCTCTTTGACTTTTCTTCTAACACACCTTCTTTGTAGATCGAGCAGTCAGTCGCATTAGCAAATGAGTTCTCCATCGCCTGCGACTATGAAATTAATGTCAGCCGAAAGGACGGCCTCGCAAGTGAGGGCATGAACGAGAAGGAAGGAGAGGCTCAAATGGTGGCCATTGAGAAGTTTTCCTTCCTTCTCCACCCACTGAAGCTGGCTCTGTCTTACCGCGACTGTCTGCAATTGGTAGATATCCTTGATTCCGTAAACTTATCTCTGTCGCTTGTGACACAAGACACAGATGAAAAAATCCAGAGAGGCGCCGCCGATCCTTCTCCCCTTCCTTGTCAAGAGGACCCTACAGATATCAGCATTATGCAGCAGCAGACCTTGGGGCAGGTTGGTGACATCCGCCTGATACTGCTGGAGGACGAAAGAGATGTTCCTCTGTTAGAGCTCTTTGTAGAGAGTATAGGGATAGAAAGCGGCAGTTGTGGAGGAAACACTGCCCTTTCCCTTGATGCATCAGCCTCACTCTCTGCCTTTAACTCACGGAATAATGGCTGGGAGCCGCTGCTCGAGAAGACGGCCTTCCAGCTTAGGTTGGCTGCTAGCAACAGGGCAGAAGATCCAGTTCAACTTGTTCTCTCTGTTCCCTCGGTTATGAACCTCAACCTCACACAAACATGGGCCGACACTCTCCCTCGCCTCCTATCAAATCTGAGGTCCGACGAATCAATTATTTCTCCGTCTCTTTCCAGCGGTGTCCATATCGAGAACTCAACAGGCCTTCCCATAGAGTTTTGCCTGAGGCAGGGAATTCGTGACGTAATCCGCGGGAGATTGGAACACGATCAAAGTGCTGACGCGATCTTGCGTGGCCAGGAAGAGGATTTAAAAAGGAAGAGGAGATCGGCCGCCATTGACTCTCTTTTACCTTCAGCACCTCTATTCCAGCAAGAGGCGGCTGCTTCTAAGCAGACCCTTGCCATTTGGCTTAACGACCGAGAGTGGGGAACAGCTTCTCCTGTTGCTATCAGCAACACTGGCAAATATGTCTTACCTGTCCGGCGAGCAAAAGTGAGACGGCAAGACGACCTCCAAGAGGTGGCTCAGGGAAGGAGTCTTAACCTCTTTCCCGGCACGTTAGTGCTGGATATCAGCCTCAATCAGGGTGACGGGACTAAGGTCCTGAAGATACTGTCTCCTCTAGTCATTTCTAATCAGACAGACATTCCCCTGCAGCTTTGGGCTTACTCACCGCAAGGGGGAGGGCGCGTCGAAGAGTGGACGGTGGATGCAGGCGAGTCTTCCACAGCCCCTCTTTCTGTCCTCCACGTAGAAAACAAGGTCAGCATCAGACCCACAAACTCCACTGACTGGGGACCCTTACTCAGCAGCTTGAGCCAGTTGCGGGGCGAGAAGATACCTGGTAGCCGTTATCAAACGGTAGCAGTCTGCCCCGTAGCCGCAGGGAGGGAAGAGGATAAAGCAAGAAATAACACAGAGGAGGAAAGGCAGTTCATTTGTTCAGCTCTCCCTTCCTGGTGCTGTGTAGCTGTGGCTGTCGAAAGCGCGCTGGAAGAGGTCCCGATAGCTGATGGTCGTCTAACCTCGAAGATAGCTTTGACTTCCATGGATGGAAGGGACGGTACTGCCAAGAGGGACAGAACGCCTAAAATAAGGCAAAAGCAGAAGGAAAGCAAGATCGTATCAAAAACGAGTCTTACATCAGTTTTCTCCACCAGTCGCCCATCTCTCTTTACATTGGTCCTTCTACCTCCCGTTCAACTCATCAATGCTCTTCCCTTCGTTGTCAGTTACCGATTCTGCTGCCATGAGAGGCATCTGCTCCTGGCGGAAGGAATAGTGGACGTAGGGAAAACGTTGCAATTGTGTCAAGTTGAGATGGGAACTGTTCTTTCACTTTCCATATCTCTTCCTGGTTATGACTGGAGCGAGTTTACTCCCATTACCTCTCCTGCACGACTACATGGGTTCCCAGACTCAGTAGGCAAAAGTAGGGATCTCGAAGACCGGAAAGCCTATAAGATTACTCTTAGAAGGCGCGTAGAGAGCCATTTAGACGGGAGCGTAAGAGAGGATGAGCTGTCTCTCCTTCTCAAGAGAGAAGGAAGGCTTCTTCGTCTAGTTGCCCCGATCTGGCTTGTCAATCGAACCTCTCTCCCTGTTGAGTTCAAATCAGGATCGCAGATTACTCCTATGACTCCTTCTAGAAGAGCTTCCAGACGCGTACTCGAGAGAGAAAGGTCAGACAGGAACCGGAATGGAAGACAAAAATTGTCGGCTGCACTTGTTTCCAAGGGCAGTATGAAGCGCGTTTCTGATCAGGCCCCTTCTATTCTCATGGTCGTGGTGGAGCAAGCAGAGTACTTGCCTGATATGGCGCTGGTAGGGCGACAGGACCCCTTTGTTCGAGTTTCTCTCTTCTTACCCGCTTTCCGTCCCTCCAAAGTTCAATCTGCCCTGGAAAAGGGGATGAGACCCCGAATTCTCTATAAGGCTGAGACCCGTCCCTGTGTCGCAGGGGGTTCTAGGCCTCGGTGGGGGCCTCAGCATAACTGCAGCCTCCTCATACCTCTCTCTGGAGAGCGCGATGTCGTGAACCAGGGTAAACTTCTGGTGGAGGTTCTCCATCGAACAATCGTGGGAGAAGAGCTGCTAGGATGGTTGCAGCTAAGTTTGGCACAGATAGGAAGTTCTACGGGCGACATGGACCAACCCCACTGGTACTCTTTGTCTCCCTCTCCTGCTCATCAAAATAGGGGAACAACGGCAAGAATTGTCCTTTCTATCCACATCAGCTCTAGTCAGCGGCCTCCGATCAATACGAGTGAGGGGAAAATAGGGCCAGGAAGTAGCATCTCTCTCTCAGAAAGAGTAGGGGCGGATGGAGGTAGCATGCAAGACGAAGGGAAAGAAGCAGCTATGCCATCCTCCGCAGAAGCGACAAGACATCGGATCTCCCTATACCTGGCTCATCATATACAGAATCGTCCACCTAGGAACATCCTTATCTCCAGAGGCATCCTCACACCTCTTTTGTCGCCCACGATAGCTAAGCGGAGCGCTTTCCTTGCCGCCAAACTAGATTTGCGACCAAGCAAGAGGAACCTTGAGGAGAGAGGCATTCTTGTCAGGAGTCGACCGCTCATCTTCCTCCGCATCTATTTGCCTCATAACCGCTTTCATTATGTCTCTCTGTTTCTACCAGAGGATACCGTTCTTGCCGAGGCAGTTGAGCGGGCGCTGATGGTCTGTGGCCTGAGTTTCAGTAGGCCCGACCTCTATGTCTGCTTTGAAATCACCACAAAAAGTTGGCCTCTTTCCCGAGACCCCACAAAACAAACACAGCTGACAGCCATGGTTGCCCAATTCACCGCTTTGGAACCTGCTGTTCCAGTGTCCGAGGATCATCTTCCGGCCATGCGGTGCGTGGGTAGGGAGTATGAACTGACGTTGCCTTTAGCAATGTGTAATGTGGAGAACGGGCTGCTGTTAATGCATAAGGCGGGTATTGGGCCTTTGCTTAATCGCTCTTCATCCACAGCTCTTGCCTTGCCAATGTCATGTCCCCTCATGCTGGAGCAAGATACAGACAGTAGCGAGAACTTTGCAGTGAAGGAGGTAGTCCTCTTCCCTCTTGGCAATGAGGAAGAAAATAAGGCCAGGCTATCTGTCCGCCTTCCAGATACGCCATGGAGCCGCCCATTTCCTCTACTCTCGGAAGCAGGGGTGCTCACTCTCTCGCAGAGACCAATACCAGCAGGTATGGAGGTTGTCCAGCGTACAGAAGAACTGCAGCCAAGCCTCAGAAAGTACCAGTTCGGCGTCCAAACAACAGAGGGAGAGGGCATATTCTCAGACTCTCTAATAGTGTCCTTTATGCCCCGCTACCTTCTTCGCAATAACACGTCGCAGGAGATACGTCTACGGCAGTATGGATCTCGACTCATTTCCTTCATGAAGCCCGGCCAGGCCCAACCATTCCATTGGGACGACAGGACAAAGGAGGTAAGGAAAGGAGTACGTGATAAGTAATTCCTGCAACAGTGGCAAACGTTGAGTCCTTGAGTGCTCAGTCGATCTTGTGAAACTCTTTGGGGGGCATCCGCCACAAATGGCGTTCGTGGCTCAACCTGCTCTCCTTAAACGATCGACTTGCATGTCCTCGTCCTGACTGACAACTGGTTGCCCAGGAGTCGCTTTCAGTTACTGTAGGCAAGAAAGTCTGGCAGTGGAGCGGGCACTTTTCCCTTGATGGTGTGGGCAGTATATTCCTCCTTTTGAGACCGGTGCATCCCACGGCCCCTACCTCTGCACCGGGGTCGTTCAGCCTTCTACTTCAAGTGAGAAGAGAGGTAGCTGGGAGCTGTCTCCTCGTCTCTTTCGAGCTCGGGGATGTACGCTTTCCACCATATCGCATAGATAACAAGACGTCATATCATCTCAAGTATAAGCAATCCAGGTGAGCGGGCTTGGGAGCTGCCGATTTAAACTCCGCAGCTGCTCCAATTACTGATGAATGGCGCTACGCCTCCCATCAAACAGTCTTGTCTCTAGCATCCACAGCCCATCACTACCCCTCGGCTACCGATTAGTTCCGGTTCAGCTCCTTCTTCATACCAAAAAGCATTCTCTAAGACTCTTAACTCACCTAACCTCCCTCGTTCCCCTTCTGAATCTTTCCGCCGCTGGTATTCACCGTCGCTGAAGCTCTTCTCCGGATGATACTGGACCGTGGGATGACTTGGGTCCTAAAAGGTGAGCTACTGTGCCCTACTAAACCATGAGAGATGGAACGACGCAAAGCATAGAAGATCTTTAGCTTACATGACAAGACCAGGGGAAGAAGGAACGGGAGACGGGCAACAAAATTAGGTTTAGACTTTGGACCAAATATAGTCAACTATGAAGGAGGGTGATGGCATTACGTAGAACCAGTTTATGGCACCATGATCGACGGAGGCCACTTAGTTGACTGTGTTGCCTACGTCTGCCTAGATCAAAGCCATATGCTTGGGAGCATCCCAACAGCGTGAATCGAAGCCTCTGCATTCGTTTCTTACAGGTGAAGGAGTGCTGTCGACCTCTTAATCGCCCGTTGAATTTTCCTCAATCCGATCTTATCTGGCTCCTCTTGCTCTTCGAAGCCCCACCTTTACGTTTGACGTGAAAGTAACGTTTTAGGTCTTTCTAAACGTACCAATGAGACCCCCTATGGTGAATGTCCTTCCTATTCAGCCGAAATCCTCCCCGTAGGTTGCGGATGCGGGTCTGGAGAGCTACCAGTCCTATAATTTTAGCTTAGATGAGGTCGTCGAGCATAAGGTAAGAGAAAGGCTAAGCTTCACTTCCAGATGACCTAAGAGTTACTTTTCTGTGTTGTGCTCTGTCCCTCCAAGCCATCTCGCCATTTCAAGATACTGCCTGGCCTTGCGATGCAGCAAAGAGATCTAAACCAAGTGCTTTCAGCCTCCTCCTGCGAACAGCCGGCTCTCTCTTAGCCACCTTTTCCCTAAACTTCGCTAACTAGCTACTCACCTTCTAATCGAATCCGCTCATCACCTCCCTCTTTCAGACCTTCAAACTTCAACGAAGTCTTCCCTCATTCAAAAACCTTACAAAAGAGGGCTTTCTTCTAAAAAAAGACGAGTCGCTCTCCTCCATTTCGCGCTGGCAGCGGCGCTACTTCCGTCTCCAAGGAATAAGCCTATACTACTTTAAGAGCAAGGAGGACTGGGAGCTGAGGGGAGTGATCGATCTTGTGACGGAGGAAATGGGGGGTAGTTTCATAGCTGTCTACATGTTGCCTCCCTCCCCTAAGAGGAGAGCTCGAAGCTTCTTCCCTGGCCCCGCGCCCTACTCACTCAAGGGTCGGCTGCAAGGCTTAAGGAATATCGTCGGAGACGAGCGGGTGGGAAACGTAATGGCAGCTCGAGAGCGCAGCGAAGCGGGAGCCGAGCCTAAAGCCTCCTTAAATTACCTACATGGCTTGCAACATGCGGCCGAAATTCTTCGCAGCTCTTATTTGGAGGTCCTCCGCGAACGAAACGCGGAGATGTCTACCAGGAGGGTGAGGGAAGGAGATAAAGAGAAGACGGTGGAAGGACAGGTCTCCCCGCATGTGGTAATGGAAGGTTCAGAGATCGTCCGTCTTCTCCTTGCTAAAAGGATTGCACCAGCGAGATCCTATGCGATAGACATGGCCAGAGATCTTCTGGAGTGTGGCCTACTGGAAGAAAGAGGCGGAAAAGCAAAGGATAGAGATCTGACGGTGGAGGAGGAGGACAACAACTTTAGAGAAGGCGGGGCCTACGAAGTGCTTCCGAGCATTGTGGCGCAGGATCTGCCTACTTTCTCCAGTCATTCAAGGGCTAAGGGATTGTCAAATCGCTTCTGTATAGTGACATCAATCAAGACTTCCTATTTTACATGTCGTGACTACGAGGAGGCTCTTAGTTGGGTACAGGCCATCCAGAGAGCCTCCCATGCAGAAGCCCAAGAGGTACACTTCTTACCTTGAATAGCACTAACGCTATCTCTGGCTCAGGAGAGGAATTCCTTCTTTATTTCTCCGACTCCCTAATGTACTCTGCCTGGTTCTACTGCGCTGGCCATCGTGAGAATACTTTCAAAAGTCTCACTGGGCCTTGTTCCTCGTTCTACCGTTAGAATGTGAATACGTCCAAGTCGATCGTTGGGGATACGCTTCACGACCGAGTCCGCACCAAGTCCTTCATTCGGGCGAGAATCAGAGCTGATGGACCCACCAAGGTTCTCGAGCTCAATGAGGTCGGACTAGACGATGCTGCTGAACAAGAGTCTGTGGACGGCAGAGGAGAAGCAGATGAGCATGAAGAAGCCACGATAGGCTCAGAAACAGCTACGTCACGATCAGTGGGAGGTTCTCCTTTCTTCTTCCCTCGAGGGACTATTCACATACTCTTGCAGCTCGACTCCTTTGGAATATCCATTGTTGACCAAAGGCCCGAGGAGCTTCTTTATATGAGCCTTCATAACATTCGAGCGCTGGCCTCCGTTTCAGCAGCGAGGGCAAGTGTCACTCTGTCAGTGAACAAATTGCAGATCGACAATCAGTCGAGAAGCGCAATATACCCAGTAATCCTCTACGTGGATAGTGAGCCACAGAGGAGGAGAAGAAGTGGCCTAAAAGGAGAAGACGGAGATCGGGCGGCTGGGACTTTCGGGTTCTCCTGTGCTGACTGTGAGATGTGGAGCGAGCAAGAAACGTCTTTTCACCTCTGCTTCTCGTTGCTGCGTGGAAGGAAGGATCTATTATACTTTGAGCACTTGTCTTCCTGGTTGGCTCCTCTGCAGTTGTGCTTGGAGGAAGACGCTATGGCGACTTTGCAGCAATTCTTCGCCTCGGTAGGCAACCACTCCGGTCTATACTCCCATCTTCCCGTCATCCGTGCAATTAGCATTCTCTTGCCTCTTCAAATCTATGTTAAACCAATAACTATTTTCCTGCACGTTGTGCTGCTTGCACACCTGTGTTCGACTTCTTTGTCGCCATAGGATTCATGTTGCTACACGATATCTTTGTAACGTAAGGTCTACAATGTCTAGAGGACTCTTGCTCAGTAGACTCTCCACATGTTATATCGTCAATCATTCTCTAGGGGAATTATTCCAGAGCTTCGAAGTCCCTTACAAGTGACCACCCAGAGTGTGATGACGAGCCCGGAAGAGGACAAGGCCTGCGACGAGGAACGTTAAGCAATGAAAGAAGGTCAAGGGCAGCATCACTGGATGCGGACATATTGAAGGATTATCTAGCGACGATGCAAGAAAATGTCTTCCTTGGCATAGACAACCGTTTTCGATCAATTGGTCCATATCAAGCAGAGACGTGGACATCATACTTCTCCTTCCTCCATCTTCACCCCGTGTCCCTCTCACTAACGTACAGAAGCAGCAGAGGGAGTTATCTTATGGGCCGGGAGGGCGTTGGGGATGAGCTCATTGAGAGGAGGCGAAGGCTAGGCGGAAGAATGTTTCGCCTGCCTGCCCTTGATGACGCTTCCATACAGTTTGGTACTTTAGTGCTAGAGCATGGCTTTGGGACGTTGCAGGACACGCTCCAAAGCGTCTGCCGCCACTATACTGGTCAAGCGCTGCGGCAAGTTCATAAGGTCATCGGATCAATGGACTTTTTAGGCAATCCTGTCAACTTCTTCGGGCATATGGGCGCTGGAGTAAGTACATGTACTGGCTCTCCTCTGCTTCAGCCACTGGCAGTCTTGACTTTAAGTTCTATCGTCTTCAAACCTTCGACTGCGTACATTGTGGCATCATAGACCCGCCGCCGTACCGTCAGTCCCCCAGCACCTCTCTTCCATGACAGGGTGTTTCATTCTCCTCATGGGTCAAGGCCCTTTGATTGTTATAAGCGCTTCTCTATTGTCAACCTAATAGGACCACTCTTCCGTCAGGCTTCACCTAACTCGATGACTCTCTGCAATCTATATTGTTATAGGTACGCGATTTTATTCAGGAGCCTCTTGATGGCCTCAAAAGTGGCGGAATAGGATTCGGGCAGGGGTTAGCTAAAGGCACTGCGAGCCTAGTTCAGAATACGGTGGATGGCACATTGGATGCTGCCTCCAAGATCTATGGCAGTTTAGGCCAGGGGTTAGCCTCTCTTCTCGATGATCACTACCAAGCGAGGAGACAGCAAGAAAGAATGGAGCCAGTTGGCAGTCTGGGAGAAGGGCTTAAACAAGGCGCAAAGGAACTACGTCTTGGGCTAGTAGAAGGATTCTCGGGCATGTTTCTTGCGCCTATCAGGGGAAGTCAGGAGGGTGCGATGGGGCTGATGAGAGGAGCAGTGCAGGGAGTGCTTGGAGTGGCCCTCAAACCGACCGCAGGCGTCTTTGACTTCGCCTCTCGCGCCTCTCAGGGCCTCAAGTATCGGCCACAATTACAATTGCAGGGCCATCTAGGAAAAGAAAGGGTTCGTCCCCCTAGGGTCTTCGGGCGCCATGGACAGCTTAAGGAGTTTCGCGAGGAAGATACCGTGGCTTTTGCTCTTCTACGGGAGGTCCTCGGTGGAAGGTTTAGTCGCTCCTACATCGTGTTCCATTCGCAAATTGTCCAAACGCTACCGATGGTGGAAGTCGCTGCTCGGGAAAGGAGGGCTGCAAAGGAACGGGATCAGGGCGGATACCAAGGAGGAGATCTTTATCAAGTTACCTTTCATCCTGGCCCTATCGGTCTTCAGTTGGAGACCGACTTCTACCAGCAACACATTGTAGTAAAAGGCTTTAATCGCAGTAAGGACGGCTCTTATGGTCAGGCTGAGCTCTCTACTCTTATAGAGACTGGGAACATTCTACTCAGTGTTGGAGGTATTGCGGTTCAAGACATGCGATTTTCTTCCGTGATGTCGCTGATCAAAGGGGCTGCAAGGCCAGTAACCCTGACATTTGAGAAGCCAACTCGGCCAGGTCGAAGAAAGGGAAGAGCACGCACGGTCTTTTCGTTAGGAGCCGTGGAGAGCGGTCAAGTCCAGTCCGGGGGGGAAGAGCCATGTTCTGCCAGGAACCCAACACTGGAACCTTCAGCACTAGTTCATTTGACCCACTGGCTGATTGTCACTGATACCCATGCTCTGCTCATCAACATTAGTGACGTTAGCCAGGTCTGTGTTGACTGGATAACACCCTTACAGAATGTCATTGATGTCTCGTGCGATCAAGAGGTTGAAGCGTTGGATGTGAGGGTACGTGTACCGTTAACTGCGGGATCCAGTGGACCAATGGTTCGGCCCTCGTCTGAAGCTATGGCTATTAGAGACAGGAATCTGCATCTTTTCCAGGTCGCTATGTGGCAGGCCTTCCAGTCGAAAGCAGCCGCTGCGCAAGAGTTCTACCCGTCTGAGGCGATCATTCAAGGGCCGCTGCGGAAGAAGACTGGGCTACGGCTGTTGAAACGCTGGTTCGTGGTTAGTAAAGGCTGTCTGTACTACTTCACCGATCCTGACCAGAAGAACTTAAGAGGTATAGTTCCACTAGCATACCTAGAAGTGACTCCAGACCGAGTGAGCACAGAGGGCTTCTCTCTACATCCGCGGGGTGATTATCCGCTCAAGGTGGTCCATATAGAGGATAGAGAGGCAGTTGTGCAAACCTTCAAGGGCATTAAGCTTTATGCCGACGACAGCGACCAGCGAGATCGATGGGTAAGCGTTCTGCGGTCAGTCTCTCTTATGCACGAGGCTTCGGGCCAAGAGGGAGGCAGTACGGACAGTAGTAGCCAAAGCTCCACCCTTCTACGCGTTGGAGTAAGAGGCGTGCCATCATCACAAGTTGAGTCTCTGATCCTGAACTTCAAGCAGTGTCTGACCTCATGTGAGCTAGCACGCTCTCTCATCTGAACTATGGAGATTGCCGTCTTCATGTTCATAAAGTATGCAGCCAGATGTGTGGAGGAATAAGAGCTGCACACGGCAACAAGTGAGACTATTTATGAATGATCAACAGGCAGGTGTCCTTCTATGTCTCTACGGCTCCATATGCCCAGTCTTATCATACACATTCTCCTTCGATATTCGAGACTTGATAGGTCCATAGGGTTAGGCAACTAGCAGTATCGCTCGCTCACTCTCCACTTCTTATTAGCTGGAAACATGCACCCCAGTCCGATGACCCACTTGCTGAGCTCCACCACGAACAGTCTAGTACTCGTATAAAGTAGACAGACCCGCAGATTGCCAGACTTCACAAGTCATAGCTAATAACAGGCGCGTGGGCCTAATAAAGTTGTGCAGACAAGCTTCTCGGTGTTTCACAATCTCGACTACTGCGTTACAAAAGTAAAAAGTTTTTCCCAGTCCGGGACTCGAACCCGGGTCTCACGGGTGAGAGCCGTGTATCCTAACCACCTAGACTAACTGGGATAACAGCTGGAGAGAAGATAGTTCTAGGGCAATATCTATGTAGGGCCTTTCTAAAGTAACGCTGTCAATGGAGACATCAGCATATCTCTCAACAGACGTAATCACTCAGCTCATCACCTGTTCCCATTCATAGTCTGTAGTTCGTACATTCTGCTGTCATAGTCATAGCGATGGTGTCTGCCCTGGGATCAGAACAATAGTCAGGGGACGTTCATGTCCAATTATGTAGGGTGAACAAGGCGCTAGCTGGGCGTGGGCGCATCACATCGCCCTGGAAGGTAGATTTACGTCAATCCCACTCCGGCACTGGCAGTGTATTAGCAACATGAAGTTGTTACTCTAGTTTACGCATACAGATTAGACTTGTAAACTGACAGAGCATAATAAGAGATAAATGAACTGGTCCATGTGGCCCTCTCGCATTGGGCATCTAATCGCGTCGACGGCATATTCTTTCTTTGTAGAGAGAGGCACATAGGGCAGGAATACTTCGGAGTAGGCAGGGTGAAGTACAAGGCTTATGTCTACTCTTTCATCCGGCTGCGGAGAGAGTCCTTCAGCTTCTTGAGTTTCCGATTGAGCACAGCCTCCATCTCATTCGCATCCTTATCGGAAAAAGCATCCAAATACAGTCAGTCGTCGTCAATGCATTTTAATCAGAACCCTCTAGTCGGAGGGAGAGATTGGAGTACAAGAAATGGAGGCTGCCAACCAATAGCAGTGTTATGACTCATCTACCAAAGCAAGGCCAAGCAGGAAGTGCGGGGGACGTTGAGCAGAACTCAAGCATGACCTGGGGTCTAGGAGAGAACTCGGCTAGACTACTTCCCCAACAGCGTTAATAATGACTGAGAAGAGAGGCTCACCTGGTAGACAATGGAGTCGGGTCTGTTATATAACCTTGCGTTGTTGAAGAGCTTTCTCATGTCTTCTTCAAAGTCCTGCACTGTGCTGTACGCGTGGTCCTTCAACTGCCTATGGATAGTGCGAAGATCGATAGGGTCCTTGATAATCTAGGGAGTCAATGTTAAGAAAGAAAAGGTGAGTGACAAGGACAGAACAGAACGGCGGTAGTAAAGACAAAGACGAGAAGATGAGCGGGCATGAGCAAGGGCATAAATGGTGACTGAAAGGCTCATATAACTAGAAAAGGCCCATAGAGCTACAGAAAGACTCTCCAATAGAGTTACAAAAGGGCCTATAGCGCTAAAGAGGCCCATAGAGCTAACCAAGAGCCCATAGAGCGGCAATGAAGGTTGGAGTTCCTTAAGGGAAGGTTAAGAAGGGTAGGGTTAAGCTGACCTTATAGTAGTCCTGGTACTCTGTACGAGAGGGCTTGTCTAGATAGAGCTGGCAGCGAAGGCGACCATGCTCGTCTTTTAATTCGCGAACTGCCTTGTAACACTTAAGAGACGTCTGTCAGTTATACTTAACAAGCGAAATGTTGAACACATCAAAGCCGACACCAAGTAGCAGGAGCAACCCGGAGCAACATGACGAATAGAGACAGGATAGGACCTAAGAAAATTCGCGTACCTTTGATAACTTCTTAGAGAGATGCTTCCTGCTTAAACCTGCCTCTCCTCCCTCCAACTGTGGCACGAAACACTAAGAATCAAGGCCCGCTCTATGATCTATACAAAATCTCTTGATACCTTGGGATGCTTTGAGCCTCCCGATCCGCTTTCTTCGTCACTCCTGGGCCTTTTCTTCCCCGTCTCTTTTCCTCCTGCTTCAAACTCCGAGATATCCATTCCAGCTTCAACCATTCGGGTAAATTGCCTGTCTGTCAGGCCATCATTGTACACGACTTCCTTTCTCTTCCTAGATCCACGGCCTGCTTCTTCGAGAAGCTATTGAAGTAGAATAACGAAGTAGAATAGAGGAATAAGTGGAATAGAGGAGGAGGAATAAGTCCATCAGATGCGCTGTGTTTGCCTTAAGAGATCCTTAGTAAACAACAGGATGGAGGAACCGGACATAGGTCAACCAAAGTAACAAGGCGACTAAACATATACCTCTTTATTCCGGCATGTGCGAGACTCACCTCTTTTTGTTTCAGATCGGCAGCCATATCCGCCTGCTCCTTACTCTTGATGAGCCAATCGGGCAAGTCGTGCTCCTGCATTAGACGGCTCGGCCGTTTCCCTGTCAAGCCGAAGATCTTTCTGCGTTCGTTCCATTCACGCTGCAAGAAGCAAATCGGTGGGTAAGCAGCGAAAGAGAATGAGCAGATGGGAAAGGGAGACTTTTAGGGAAAGGGTAATCCAATAACTCATTGCACCTGCAAGGGGGGTAGTAAGTGGAGAGGAGCCAAGCGCGAGAAGAGGGACAGCTCCACAGGGCTTACGAGCTAACTTCGTACACTTAGGACTCTTACCTCTTCTCGTGCCTCTCTTTCCTGATCTAGTCGTTGGTACAGTTCATATTCCTCATCGGTTACAGCCATCATCGTGTTTATCTGGTCATCATCAACAATTCCCTCATTGTCCTCTGCTCCTTCCTCTGCTTCTACCTTGAGTAGAGATTCGAGCATTGCTCTCCTCTCCGCGTCCTTACTCTTGGCGTTGAACTTGCCAGCCTCAACAACGAGCGAGTTGATGTTGAGTTTGTCAGTGGCTCGGGCAAGGATTTTTTCCTCGATTGGTGAGTTTGTGACCAGACGGAAGACCCTGAGAGTAGAGAGAGAGAGAAGATCGGTGAGGCTAAAGTCTTGAAACAAACACCCTGACAGGGCCCGTAACCGAGGGGTGGCGCAAATGTACTAAGAGAGCAATAGCGCATTTATCTCTGAGTGGCCTCTGTGCGCGCTTTTGAAGCATGGTCAGAGTACTCACCTCACTTCATTCTTCTGGCCTATTCTATGAGCTCTATCTTGAGCTTGAGCGTCCATCATGGGATTCCAATCGCTATCGAAGATAATGACAGTATCTGCTGTGGCGAGATTCAAGCCGAGACCACCTGCTCTTGTTGAGAGGAGGAAGATGAAGTAAGGCGAGTCTGGGGCATTGAACTGAAACATTCGCTGCTCTCTCTCATCGGCAGTAGTCGAACCGTCCAGGCGAAGATATCTGAAACCTCTCATGGCAAAGTAATCCTCCAGAATGTTCATCAGCTGGGTCATTTGACTGAACATCAATACTCTGTGTCCGGCTGCTTTGAGCTTGGGCAACATGCGATCCAGCAGCTCGAACTTCCCCGCACAACGCACCATCGCTTCATCCACCGGCCATGAATCTTCCATGAAGAGATAAGGATGGTTGCAAATCTTCCTAAGCTGCATGATGATGTTAGAGAGGCCGCGACTGCCTGTCTTTCCAAGTGAAGACGAAGGATCCACTAAGAGGGCGCCTTTCTCCTGAATCTGCCTATACATGATCTTCTGCCATGCAGATAACTCACATCGGAGAACCTTCTCCACCTTACTCGGCAATTGGTCGATGACAGCAGATTTTACTCTACGCAAAAGGAAAGGCCGTAACAGTCGATGCAGTCTGTTGATGATAAGCAGCTTCTCCTCCTCGTTAAGCTCGTTGCCTTCGCCAGTGCCGCTATAGTTCTGAAATGGCTTATTAAACCACTGTTCAAAGTTCTCCACGCTCTTAAAGATCTTCGGTAATAGAAAGTTTAAAAGAGACCACAGTTCTGGAAGGTTGTTTTGCAAGGGAGTACCCGTGAGCAGGATTCTGTTTCTTGAGTTGTAGAGCTGCCCCAGAGTCTGTGCAAACTTGCTCTGCGCGTTTTTCATCCTATGTCCCTCATCAACTATGATGTACTGCCATAGCGTCTTCCTGAGCACGTGCTTATCCTTCATAACGTATTCATAGGTAGTCAGT
>FLMG01000116.1:48653-68848 GCA_900088475.1 Hyphochytrium catenoides
TATGTCACTAGGGAAATGGTCTGAATAGTCTTCCCGAGACCCATTTCGTCCGCAAGGATGCCGTTAAGATTGTTGTTGTAAAGAGAGACCATCCACTGCAGTCCCTTCAGCTGATACTCCTTCAAGTCTCCGCCCACTAACATTGAGGGTTGTCGGGTTATCTTCTCCTGGACTGCGTGAGCCAGGTCATAGTAATCGCCCTGAGAACTCTCGGAAGACTCTCCTTCCTGACTCTGATTATTCTGGGCTACTCCACCACCCACCGCCTCCTCCTGATGGCGGCGTACTAGCTGCATGACGCTCTCTAGGTACTCGTCCGTCTGCTTCAGGAGATACCGGAGCCTTTCGTTCTTTGCGTTCTCTACCAGCTTGGCATATGCCTCCATGTCATTTGCTTTCAGCGCTTTCAACCGGTTTCTTTCAAACCTTTCCTCTTCTCTTTCCGCCTTCAGAGCAATGCCCTCTAAATGGGTCTTGACAGCCCTTGCAGCCTTGGCTGCAGCGCTATACTTATTCCGATGGAAAGAGAAAAAATCACGGCTGTGGTTTGCCACGCTTCGTAGAAAGTTTTGATGACGTTGGCGTCGCGCATTCTCAATCTCCATTTGCTTCTTTTTCTGCTCCTTCTCATAGAGCTTAAGTTCCTTTTTGGATTGCTTCTTATAACGTTTCATGGCGAATCGATCGACGACGGCGGGGTCCCTAAGAGAGAGAAGGGCTTGCTGGTGCGTCTCAATAACAGCCAGCCGAACCTGCTTCTGTTTCCCTAGCAGTTTAAGTGCTTTAAGCTGGATGAGATCCCTTAGGCCCTGCTTTGACTGTCCGTTGACTGGGTCTTCTGCGCTGTTCAGCTTGCTTTGCAGTTCCATAATGCGGTTTGAGATCATTCTCGAGATCTCCTGCTCCCTCTTCTCTTTCAGCTCATCTAGGTCAAGCGGTAAAGGACCCTCGGACCTTCGGAAGAGCTGTTCAAACCCTTGCTGCGGTACGGGCAGAGCCTCAGCCGCTTTCCCTATGAAGATGAGCCCATACTTGCCCCTCCTCCATTGGGTGCCAAGATTACGCTTCTCTAGAGCCTTCTTTGCGGCGGCCTCCATCTCCATCTGCTTCCTCTGCAGAGTCCGAGGACTGTCAACTGGAGGTGGAGGAGGAACCTTCTTCTCCACCGGTGTTTTGATTTCTGGCCTGGCCGACTGTATTTTATCTCGACCTCCAGAAGCCTTTGCCCCGATGCTGGTTCTTGAAGGTTCCGGCTGGCTGCTAGTCTTGGCGATTTGTGGCGGCTGTGCAGCTTTTGTTGTTTTGCCCTCCTTCGCTCGAGGTTTTGATGCCTCCTGAACGGCCTTTGCCCCGGCATGTTCGGCGGGTTTGGCATACAAAGCGCCTCTGATGGCCTTAAACAATCGTACTTGCTCCACCAACTGAGCAATTTGCTGGGGCTGGAAAAGTAGCGCAGAAGCTGCCTGCTCTTGTAGATTTTGGTGAGCGGTCTGTTGCTGCTGGATTGCCTGCTGTTGTTGTTGCTGCCCATGAGCTGTTGGTGAAGTCCAATGAGCGTAGGCTGTCCCTTGCTGGTATGCATTCGGACTATCGCGCTGAACGCCATACTGTCCCTGTTGGTGCTGGTACAAATGCTGGGCCTGTTGGTGCTGAGAACCCCCTGCGGGGGCGGCAACATGCGGCGAAGGTTGGACCACCTGTGGCGAGGCCGCGGGTTGAGCCTGAGAAGCTCCTTGTTGCCTAAACATGCTGGAGTGAGCTTGAAGAAGTTGGACCAGCTGCATGTATCTTGGATCGTCCGTTCTTCCCATCTCCTTCATCTGAAGGACCACCTAGAACAAATAAAAACACTTGTTAGCTGAAGCTGAGATGATTTATCGGGCTACGGAAGTAATGGTCACCTGAAAAACCTTCTTCAGTTGCTCAGGTTGCAGTTGAGGCATTTGGTCCCTGCCTAAAGGCATTTGGCTACCGCTTGTGGCACTATGCATTATAATTATGTGCCGCCTTTAGAGACGGAGCGCCAACCTTGATGCCCCACTTGCTACTCAGGCATTGCCAAACGCGATCAAGTGCTGCAGCTAAATGTTCTTTACGACGAGCACTTGGAGGAGTGCCAGCAACACTGCCTAGTACCGCTGTCACGCTAAAATTAAAAATAGAAGGCAGGTCCTCTCAGAGTCAGACAGATGTGGCGCTGACAGCTTCAACGCTTCGTATTGAGCGATCTTCAGAATCAACCGAAATCTCATTTCGATCTCTTTTCCAGTTTCCAATTTTGAAGCTCCTTCTGTTTGTGTGATAAAGAGCCACCTACCGTACTGTAGTTCTTGCCAAGTCTTCTGTTAATCCCATTCCCCGTTCCCCATACAAATAACACAACACCTCCTCCAAACACAAGGAATAGAAGTAAGAGCGTTGGATTCAGAACTATGCCTTTCAGGTTCCACAAAGTAGTTTTTCTTATCAAGAATACCCAGTGTGTTTTCAAAATGGGGGGACGTTACTGGTAAGGTTTACGCCATCAAACGCAGAAATGACACCATCAATAGAGTTGTCGTGTGCGTACAGGGCAAGATCCACTTTTACACTTGCGCGACATCACATGAATGAGACGATAACCCGATGATGTGATGAGACTGTGAGACAGATAGATGGGCGGGTTATCACGGCCTGGAACGCAGTCCCTTCTTCATCTCTGACTGCAGAGAGCAAGCGGGATATGTTGGGTCCGATCTTACGTATGAAGCTGCGTTCAACTGCCGTAAGTAGAGCCGACAAGTTTAGCGGTTCTGTAAATCGCTAAGTGGGATGGCCAGGAACGAGGTGAAACGGCTCATTGGCTGGGCAGCGGCTTCGAGGGTACTCATCTTGGTTCTAACTGCACTCAGCCAAGTTCTCATTCCGCCTTACGACCAATCTAATCGAGTCCAAGGTCAGGACCACGTGACGAGCCACGCTTATGACAAAGTTCTTTTCTGAATATCTTTTGAGTCAGGGTCACATCTACTGGGAGGGTTTGCAAACTGGGACGGCGTCTATTTCACTCGAATAGCCAGTGCTGGCTATGAGTACGAACAGTTTCACGCATTTTATCCTATGCTACCTATCTGCATCAACATGACCCGGTGAGAGAGCCTTTTAGGTCGGTTCACCAAGCATTGGCCTAACCTGTTAGTCCTGAAGCCGTTTGCTTACGGCAGCTATGGTTGGATGTCACATGAGCTATGAAGATCTGACGTTGCTCGCAGGATTCATGATAAGGTGACCCTTAGAAAGCGGCGGTCAGAAAAGGAATACCCCTAAGCTAATTTTCCCTCATAGCAACGGCTCGTTCGTGGGTTCTACGGTCCTGTTATATCTCCTGACGGAGTCACTCTTCCACTGCAGAAAGCTAGCCTTTGCAGCGAGTTTGCTCTTTATTCTATCGCCTGCGGGTATATTCATGAGCGCTATATACTCGGAGAGGTTAGGTGACGTCTCGTGCTGGAGCGACAAGCTTCTTCCCGACTGACAGCGTGACTGCAGTCTGTTCACGGTCGCATCATTCTTAGGCTTTTATTTAGTTGAGCAGTCGGGAAATTCCCGTAACCCAGAACGTCTACTTCTATGTGCAGCTGTGGTTTTTGGAATGGCATCACTGGCAAGATCCAATGGCGTATTACTATCATGTACGTCTTTCATGGGCTTGGTGAGGAATGAGACCACTGACTCAGCTTCTTAGTGTTCATTCTTGCTCATCAGCTCCCTCGCTCGCCCTTACCTTGGGAGGGACCTACCCATCTCCTCTACTTCCTGCGGCATTGGTTGGTGACATTGTGCTTGGGAATAATAGCAGTTCTTCCAGGATTCATGTTCCAGCTCTACGGCTATCTGCTCTACTGCACTGGATCCCATCTAGCAGAGTAAGTATGATGTGTATTGAGATAAAGTAAGCACCATAGCTAAATGGCAGACGTAGGCCGCGGCCCTGGTGTCAGAACTTGCTTCCAAGCATTTACAACCACGTCCAGACAGAGTATTGGAAGGTGGGCTTCATGAGGTATTGGACGATTAAGCAGGTAGAATTGGGCAGGTAGAGCTTGAAGTTGTAGAGGCTAACCGTTTTGCGATTCAGGTTCCCAATTTTCTTTTAGCGGCGCCAATTTTATCTATTACCGCGAGCTGCATGTGCAAAATCTTGCTATCGCACCAACTAGTTGGCTGCACTGATAAGGTCCCTAGGACCACCTTCACAAAGAGAGGGTTTGCCTACTTTCTCCACTGGGCATTCTTGTCTATTGTCGCAGTAACCACTATTCATGTGCAGGTAAGTTGAGCTTTGCACACTAAGCGGGGCTTAGATGACTTGACCAAACAGCTCCTTGCAGGTGGCGACTAGGTTACTTTCGTCTTGTCCTGCCCTGTACTGGTACCTAGGCTCCTGGTTTATAAAACCTTATCGCGTCGGCGGCATATATCGTTACCTCTACTTAGCTTATTGCGGCATCTACTTCGTCGTTGGGACTACACTGTTCACCTCGTTCTACCCTTGGACGTAGATAACCCAACCGAGCGCGCGGAACTGTTTCTCTCAAAATCACTTCCATGAAGCCTCATTGTGAATAATATGAAGAGTTCCTGCAATTCCTCATGTTTGTTAGGAGATAACAGGGGGAGCAGAAGCTGTCAGCGCAGTGAGAACATGATGATGTCTCTCTTCATTTACAAAGAGAAATGGACATGATACTGTAGTTTTTCTAATTCCTAGTTCTACTTGACAATTCCTAGTACCGGATAGTCGTACTTCTCTATGTTCTGAGTGCTAGCCTAGAAGGAGACTCCGATTTACCGCTACTCTTACACTAGAGACTTCTACTCCCCGCTGTGTTTAGACCATTTGCCGACGGTTGCGCTGTAGCGGATTCCCCTTAGTGCCTCCTACCCACCTAGCTGGCATTCTAAATAGTTAATGGTAGTGGGACGATATTCACAAGGGTTAGTAGCTTAGTTACGAATATCGCCGACCAATTCCCATCCATCCTCCGTAGTGACAACAGTGTCGTGATGGAAGGCTGCTCACCCTAGTAGTGAGACGATGTTCATGGCCAAAGTGTTTGACATTACTTGGGGGGAAGCCCCTTGGACACCTCCCAGATCGCTGGGAGCCACCCCTCAGTGGTAACTAGCGGAGGAGCCGCTGATCAAAGCGAATCCAGAGACAGCTTCCTCGTTCGCAGGCCATTGCTCTAGAATGGCTCTTTATGAAGCTTTGATCACCACGTTCCTGGGTGTGCACTTTCGATACCTGGTGAAGATCCGTCAGTCCTTCTGCCGCTCAAAACGAGATCGCAGAGCTCGCGCTTGAGCATTTGACTCTGTTATAGACCTTCGTAAGAAAGATGTTGTCCCTACTCAAGAGATGCTCCGGTTTGCCTGTCCGTCAAGTGGTAAGCTGTTCTCGAATACACTAAAACGCGTTAGTGTTGGTCTTAATAACGTGTCTACGATGTTGCCAGGGTCTAAGGTCCGCGCGTGCCTTCAGTGCAGGCGGAAAGGAGGTAAGGACCCCGTCATCTTGCTATACTTCTACCTTGATGATATTTGTGTCATACCGTCATTTGTAGATGACCGTCAGAGATGCCCTGAATAGTGCTCTGGATGAAGAAATGGAGAGAGACGAAAGTGTCTTCTTAATGGGTACGTTCGTCCTTAAACTACTTGTCATAACGATCCGATGAACTAAGTCTTCCATGGGAACTCTTACACCAGGTGAGGAAGTAGCTCAATATCAAGGTGCATATAAGGTACACACAGTGACTTTCCACTGAACGGCAGTGGGTATTGACTCTTGGCGAACCTCAGATCAGCAAAGGTCTCTATCAGAAGTATGGCGAAAAGAGAGTGATTGATACTCCCATCACCGAAATGGGCTTTGCTGGACTAGCGACTGGTGCAGCCTACAAGGGGTGCAAGCCCGTTCTGGAGTTCATGACCTTCAACTTCGCGATGCAGGGCATCGACCACATTCTCAACTCTGCCGCCAAGCAGCTTTACATGTCTGCAGGAGATATTCCTGTGCCTATCGTCTTCAGAGGCCCAAATGGGGCCGCTGCTGGTGTCGGTACGTCAATCCCTATGCAACTCAAGAGTCACTCAGTTGGTTGATAGCCTTTGTCTTCTTCCTGGTGTTCTCAACGGACAGCCGCGCAGCATTCCCAGTGTTATGCAGCTTGGTATGGTCACTGCCCTGGACTTAAGGTAGTAGCACCTTACAGTGCTGAAGATGCAAGAGGACTACTCAAGGCTGCCATTCGCGACCCCAACCCTGTTATATTCCTAGAGAACGAGCTTCTCTATGGTATCTCCTTCCCTGTGACGGATGAGGTTCTCAGTAAAGACTTTGTCTTACCTTTTGGCAAGGCCAAGACCGAAAAGGCTGGCAGCGACGTCTCTATCATTACTTTCTCCCGAGGTGTACAGCACGCACTCAAGGCTGCGGAGAAACTCGCCGAGGAGGGAGTCGACGCTGAAGTGATTAACCTACGCTCAATCAGGCCGATGGACCGTGAGGCCATTATCGAGACTACCAAAAAGACCCATCGGGTTGTCACTGTAGAAGAAGGATGGCCGCAGCATGGCATTGGGGCGGAAATTGCGGCAGTAATAATGGAGAGTAAGTTCCAATTTTTAAGTTCAGACTAGTCAGTTCCTATGTTCTCCACTGACTTCGTGCTCCTCCGGCAGCTGATGCCTTCGACTACCTTGATGCGCCAGTGGAAAGAGTGACTGGAACGGATATCCCAATGCCTTATGCCATCAATCTGGAGCGTGCCGCTCTCCCTCAAGTTGACGACATCGTAAATGCAGCTAGGAGAACTGTGTACAGGAAGCTTTGAGCATCAGGAAAGCTCAAGCTCTCTTATTTAACGCTGTTAATGAAGGCCTTTGCCACTAGTAGCTCAGGCGGTCACTGAAACTTGATGGCCATGCTTCCCCGTCCACTGTACAGACTCCGCCTTTGCAATAGTTGTCCTGAAGCGTGGTTCGTGGATCTGTGAACTCACATCCACCACCATCACATGTTGGAAAGCGACATTCAACGAATGTGCACCCTCCACCTAGTCCAGAGATGCTTCAGTGAATGACAATGAACATAGGCTTAAAAGTACTAGGAACTGACCTGAACATGATGGTGATTCGCAGTTGTAGAATGTACACCTTCCTCCTCTGCAGCTTACCGGCCTTGTACATGCTCGATAGATGCATCTGCCTTTGTCACAGTCCTTGTCACAATCTGTCTCTCTGCCATCAACCATATAGAAGGACACCATGAACATAATCAGGAGAAGGTGCAGGGACTGTGGTCTGGCCATGGTCCTCAGCTTTCGGGCACCACACTTGTCCATCCACTGGTGAGCCCCTGTAAGAAGGATAAGGCTTCGAACAAGGGGTGACGGTGGCAGGTGGCAAGTAAGCTATGTGGAAATTGGTTATGAGGCCGAGCAAAGGGCCAGACAACTACTTGTACAGTGTGACTCACGATGTAGAGCTCAGTGTGGGCTCGTCAATCACGAGTTTGGTTTCCATAATAAACAGATGACAGCCTCACTTACAATCAGTACAAACCCATAAATGACTCTTCAAAGATCAAACGAGTACTCAGTACTTACGGCATGGCGAAGGAGATGATAAAGGATGTAGATGTTATCTGAGAGCTGAGAGTGTCCTGCAGACTACAATCCAACATCAGCACCAAGTGTTTGTTCAGGACAAGTATTGTACCGATTACTGTACACAGTGACACAGCACCATTATTATCGTGGATCTCCTTTCGCTCTATCCCTGATCAACGAGGCTCTATGTTCTACACTGTACTGTACATGAAATTGACGTTTGGGCCATGATCTCTTGTTCGTAGTAGAAGCTATGAACTGAAGGCATCATGACAGGAAGTTTTTGGGCCAAGGTGTGCATTTGAAGCTTCTGAAGTCCCAGAAAGGCTGTTCGCCGTTGAGCTCGTCGCCGCTATACTCTATTTTACATTTTGCCTATTATAAGCCGTAGAGAAGTTGTTTTCCATAAATACTGTGGGTAAGGCTTATATAAATAGAAAGTATAGTAATGGAAAGAAATGGTATCGAGCGTTGCCTACAGTGATAGGCGATATTTCACAATAACGTCTGCTTCAGCCTCAAGCGGCGGGTAATCTCGCCATTCCAGTTTCTCCTCCTCACCGTCACTCATGCCATAAATCTCTTGAAGCCTCGTTGGATTTATGCTGACAGTCGGTATGCTTTTGATCAGGCTGCGATCCAACCCTGCCAACCCGGTCTCCTTCCATGGAGCATGGGCAATCTGGTTGTCAGGCCCAGTAGGGATAGGTGGGTAGTACTGTAGAGTGGGAGGGGCTGTGACCTCGGTTAAGCCGTTAAGCCCTCTTCGGCGTGGAGGGATCCTAAGCCGATCGATGATAAAGCGTCCTCCTCTCCCCATCCGACCACGGCTGCCGACACGAGAGCGGTTAGTTTGTGAAGGATCTCCACTTTTGACAGGGAAAGCCTATTCTTACCACACAAAGGATGGGCTCAAGCCAACATGCGATGCAGTAAAGGGAGCTGACTCCAGATCTAGCTCTATAGGGACTGTGTCACATGGTACCATAGTGCTGACCACACAAAGCTCACTAATATTGCCATCATAGTCCATGAATGATGGCTGGATAGCGTTTGGAGTCCCGGTTAGATTGCCCCCCGGCGCCGGAGAAGGGCCACCTTTCAGCCCAGCATCTGGACCACTTCCAGTGAAGGCAGGAACAGGCTGGGGCACCTTGCTTAGGTCCACTCCTGCGGTTTTTACTTTGCTCATTTCTCCTTCTCCTTCATCGTCGACCCCTTGGCCGTCTTTCCTTTCCTTTTTGTGCTTCTTGTGCTTCCTCTTGAGTTTTTTTAGTAGCCTCTCTTCCTCGCTAGCCTTAGGGATTTTAAGCCGCAGTTTGAAGTCTTCCCTCTGCAGACGGCATCACCAATCAGTAAACTTGCCTAAGAGGAGTAGGAAGCTCACCTTACCAGTTCCGACTTTCTGGGCTTCCCAGAGGTGTTAACCAGGTCATAAATAGATTGTTCAAATACTTCTCCGACGTAGTCAAGAGCAAGTCGCTTCATACTTTCTCGCCTCTTGATCAAGGCTAGCAACTCTCGAGAACGTTCAAAGTCGCCTCGCAATGTAAGAAGTTTTCGGTATGACTCCATATCATTTTTCCGATGCTTCCGCAGCTTGTAGCGCTCCTACATTGACCAGGGATGTTACGCGTACGAAGGCTGACAAGTAAAGACCAGATCACATGACCAACCTTTTCTCTCGGTCTAAAGACATGGTGTGGATTAGTATCATTCAGCGCAGTTTGCGGCCAGAACCTTCGCAATAACGGCTTTTTGAGTCTTAACGTCTTGGCCAGCCAGTAGTTGAACACATCCTCTGTCACTCTATTAACTGCAGTCTTCCGTATCCCAAGTTTCAAGTTGAATATCTCCTCAGCTTCTGACTGCAACCAGGTAGGTATGGTAAGAAGACAAAATATCGATACACCGGGACTATTACGAGCTGGGCGATAATGAAACCAGGGAAAGCATAGGAGAAGAGAACGAGCTGCATTATTGCGCTACCGGGAAGAGGATGAGGTTTTGAACTTACAAGCTTCAACGTAGGTGGGTGGTTCTTTCCATTGGCCTTCTCTAAAAGATCTATCATTCTCTCGAAGGTAGCCTGGTCCAGTTGATAACGCGGATCACCATCTTCTCCGTACTTGGGGTGACCCCGTAGCCATTCCTAGATTCACTGGGTTAGTGACTGTCACACCAGTCAAAGACAATAATATGGACCTGACCTCATCGTCGTAATCCAGGTCATACTCCACTTCATCTTCATCTCCAGCTACTCTTTTCTTCAGTCTTATGTAGCTGACCGGCGGCTGGTAGTTGTTGGGGTGCTCCTTGTCATAAGTTGACACTGTGTTCACGATTGGCGTTGGAATGTCCACACGCTTCCTCGCCCTCGGTTGAGCTTCGACGATCTGTCGGGAAAGATTAGCTAGTAGTTAGGAGCTGGGAGCGCAACAGATAGATAACTTACGCCCGCGATGTCATCCAGCTTGGCGACCCTTTGCACGACTCCAGCTTCATCTGTAAAGGTGAGATCCTCCGCAGAACGCACGACATTTAGCTTCTTGTAAACATCAATTGGCCTGGGCCTGAAGCTTTGACGCCTCATTGTGGCAGACCCAGGACAGACGCAGTTTCCTACAGCCAAGCTGGATTGCCGTTGATTGGTAGAAGTTGCTCAAGAACGTCTCATGAGTTAAAGAAGGTTTCAAAAGCAGCTAATAGCGACAACATGAGGTTTCCGTGATATTTATCCCCACCCTGGTGGTGGTCACCACCTGAGTTCGTCTTCAGGGACTTGACGAGGTCCAATTCAAGCCTCTCTAGCCTTCGAGCAATTACTCTCTTTGCTTAGGGATATTAGTACAGTGTGCCAGACAAAGGAACAACTCCGGACCCGGCAGTTGGAGCTCATGTCAGGAGGCCCTTTCCTCAGGATGCAGCTGCCTGCTTCCTGATGTTACCTCAATGCATTGGTCTCCCAAACAGCAGAGAAAGTGTATTTGGAGGTATCCCTTGAGTACTGTCGGGTAGAAGTAAAGGCGATACTCTCACCCTTGCTGCGAACGAGCGTAATTCTTCAGATAGAGATTGATTCCAAAGATTTCTGGCTTCGGGACCTCCGACGACTTGTAAAGATTAGAAAAACACTATTTCGCTTATGCTGGAATATACCTCACCGTGTAAATGGTGATTTTTCAAAGTCTTCTCAAGCCAAATGGCGTTTAATCGTTCCAAAACAGCCACCCCCTTCCCACACCCACAATCCATGTGTCACGCAATAACTTTAGACCCTAGAACAGTGATAAAGGGTGAGGCTGGGTGGGCCATCACATGCGGGATTTGAGATTTGACATTTGTCTGCCAGAACTGATAATCAAACCTGTCGTTAATGAGTTACTGGTATGTTAGTAAGCAATCTTTGATTTTCGCGGTGGCGCGGTGGCGCCAATTTTCAGATTATTGATGAGAATGCGAACTGCTAAAGAAGGTTACGACGTGAAAGTCGAATTAACTTGACCATTATACAGCACATAGTTCGCTTCTTTGGCATTGATAGCTTGACAGAGCCCTCAAACTTGTCAGCCATTGAAGCGTTTGTCTCTATATAATGCTTAGATGAAGAAGCGTGGCTCTCCCATGGGATGGGGGCCGAAGCTCTAGGTTGCTCTAGGCACAATGTCTAACTCAAACTGTGGCTTACTTCCAGCGGATACAAAATGAACCCAGCAGGCAATCCGGCTACAATCCACTAAACGTTGGCACTGTGGCTCTAAAAGAAAGGAGCATGGCACAACGTAAGGGAAGGGGAAAGGCGTCACATTCAAAGACAAAGCCCCCAATAACTTCTGGAGAAACGGAAAACTCCAACCAGTCAGTGCAACTGCCTTTGAACGGAGTAGTGGCAGTGGTAGATGTACGTCGCACGCTCAATCGCGCTCAGGATTTAGTCTATGCGTGGGTGGTGACTGAGTTATTTCAGGTCCATCTCGAACCTGGCATTGAAGCAGCTGGAGCGATAAAGTCGAAGATGCTCGTCCTTGGGGCAAGGTAAAGGGATGCTCTTTATGCATAAGAATATGTACCTTTTCTTTACCCAGATGGATATGTCTAATCAGGGTTGAGCCAAAATTATCCAACAATACCACGCATCTTGTGTGGGCCAAGGGAAGCCAACACACGTTAAATTCTGCTCTTAGCAAGAATATTGCAGTGGTCAACCCACTCTGGGTTCAGACCTCAGAGATGGGCAGGGCAGATGAGGCGAGCTACTTTCCAAACGTTGGGACAGCGACCTATGTCAAGAGAAAAAGACCTTCAATGGAGCCTGGCGACAAGGATTGTCGAGAGCCCACTGATCCTTTCTACTCCTCCTCCCAGCGAGACTTTAATGATGGACCTTCTAACACAAACCACTCCAAGTTGAAGAGAGCGAAGAAGGGAGACCCATCACCCACCACCCTACCCTTGCTCGATCGGACGAACTTAAGTGACGGCAATAAAGGCTACAAGGTAACTACTTCCATAACAAGCTGATTCTTGAATCTAATAAGACGCCACATTGGTTGCTTCGCAGGAACTGGAGAGCAGTGACGCTGAGAGCAGGACCACAAAGCAAATGGACGAAGCTAAGTCAGGTCAATTGGCGTATCCGAGAACGTACTTTCGAGACGGTGCTAACGTTAGGTGCAGATGGTACATCCCACAATTCTTTTCTAGCTGTTTCGTCAGAGGCCTCCACTGAGATGCAGGTAGGCGTGCGTATCTTGGCCTGAATGGCATTGTTTTTAACTGGAATGGCCAGGGTGTCAGCGGTTCTAGAACAAGCGCGAATGGATGGGCTTGTTCAACGTGTACTTTTGAAAACCAAAGAAGCTCTCGGAAATGCAGATTATGTGGCACTCCACGGGAAACTCTAACATTGAAAGAGGCCCTTCCATCGCGAGAGACGTCTACTAGAAGAGCAAGGACAGCTGGTGATAAGGTGACCGAGAACAGCGTGACGTTGATAATCCAGTCTGGCTCTTCCGGAAGCACCCAGAAAGAACACGCCGAAGTTTTTCTAGATACAACCAATTATATAAAGGGGAAAAGGACTAAGGATGGTAGAGTTCAGAAGAAGGGGGACAAACGACGGGAGACAGTTCCTGGACCGGGGGATGATGAAAAGCAGTTGCATAGCAGCAAGCCTCCCCAATCAGATATCGTGCAGGCAAAAGAGTTAATCAGCCCCAGCGACCCACAACTAGTCTCATATGCGCTCGATTCCCATTGCAAGCCGCTCGAGAGGCCAGGTAAGGCTAGGGCGAGGCGGATCAAAATGACGCATTCACGTGGTAAAGCTGCGATGATTGAGAATCCAACGAATGAGGCAGAAGCAAACTCTAGGCTTCAGTCTGAGAATCCGGATGAACAGGCTGACCAGGACAAGTCACCTGAAAGTATCACCAGCGATGCCTCTAGCACTAGGCAGAAGACAATCGACGTTGGATCGACGTCGAGCGTTACTACACATAAGGACGCAAGCCTTGCAAGGAATACTGTTCCATCGACCGTCACAGAGAAGGTGAATTTCAGCATCGGTGAATCGAACAAATCACATCCCGCTACCCGGGCCAACTCTACCAAACGTCGGGTTACAAAAGGGCCTAGCCCGCCTAGCAATCATATGTTGGAAGTTGCTGCTGCCAAGGCTACTGGTCCTGACAATAAGAAGGATGGAGCTTCTGACTGCATTGAAGTCCATGGCCGTACAAAGCTAACAGCAGCTAGCAACACATCCCTAATGAAGGGGACTTCTACCAAAGCTAGACAACCGAACACTGGAACTCCAATAACGACTTTCAGCAAAAGCAAAAATGATTCCAAGGCAAAGGGCAAGCGAGGCCCTCAGGAAGTATCAGGCGGCACTGTCGTTCAAGGGACACAGATACCTCAGCCTGGTGGACCATTAGTGACAGTCGCGATCTCGGCGCTAGATGGAGAGGAAAGATCTTCGCTAGAAGCCACTATGGAAACCCTGATGAACCGCGACTGCCGGCGTATTAGGTATCTGGCAGCGAATGCGAAGCCCTATGAAGGCTTCACGCATCTAGTATATGGCACCCCAAATAGCCGGACCTTGAAGCTTCTTTTCGCCTTGGCAAAGGGTGCAAAGGTGGTAAAGCCATCCTGGATTTATGCTTCTCTAGATGCCGAGAATCTAGTAGCAGAGGAGAGCCATCTCATGGATGAGTTCATTGGCAGAGACGGATGCTCTGCACTTTTGCAGGACTACTGCGTTTGCATCATAGCTGCGGTGGATCCTAGTATGAAGATCTTGACGAGATTAGTTAAAGCAGCGGGGGGTAAGGTGAGTGCTGATTGCCTAGTGTCTCGCTGTCCTGTTTCACTGAGTTGAGTCCCATGAGGTGGTCCGTAATGTCAAGCTAGCGAATGTCATTATTTCGGGCAAGAGGCTGCTCAGAGCTGCTTCTGTTACCAGCGTGAAGCAAGAGGTAAAGTACACTAGTGTTCTAGTGCGCCGTAGAGGAGGAGTAGTCAGGGTAGCGGATGAAGCGTGAGGAGAGAAGACGAGGTCGCAGTAGGGAAGAGAGCTTGCTTGAGTGAGAGAAGACGAAAATATACTGGTAATGGCCGTCGCATTGCAGCTGACAAAATTGCTTTCGCTCGTTCCTTGTAGTGGCTCTTCGACAGCATCCAGAGAGGCGTGGTACAACCCTTAGAGCAATATGCGTGGCATTCAGTAAAGAATAAAAGGTCTTAACTAAGCCTACGTCCCTTCAAAATCTTACTGTAGCTAAATCAGGCCGTGCACGGTTGCACATTTCGCAATAAAACTGAGAGTCCGCGTTGAAGTAAGTACATCCACCTTGCTCAGAGGCACAAATCCACTTTCCCGGTGGCACCTCCCTCTTCCCAGTCCATCCGAGGTCACACATTGCACATATTTTGTCCTCAATAGAGTTTACAAAGGTGCAGTTGTTGCATCTCCATGTCTGTGGCTTGGCTTCTTCGGAAGGACGCTCGCCTTGCGCATATGGATTCCTGGCCTGACAAATGGCACAAGCCGCCGATTCTCCAGCGTTCAGATAAGTGCACGCCTCACATACCCATTCAGAGGGCAAATCAATTTCCCCGCCCCTGGGGCTCTCAGTCTTGACTTTCAAAATGACGAAAGTGGAGCTGAACTCCTCCCAGTCGATCACACTGTAACGAGTACAACGAAGGGGTTTAGTTAGGACTTCAATGCACTTAGAAGCGCAACTGACCAAGAGGTGTGGGGAAAGAGTTCACTTTAAGATCTTCCAAGGTGACTGCGAGCCATAGGGAGAACAGGAGGCCTGCGCTGTCAGGACATATAAACACGTACCCATCGCCCTTCTGGTCAGCCACGTGAATGACCTCAATAATATCTCCTGCAGAGAAGCCAAGCTTCAGAGATTCGAATAGTCGCTGTGTCTCATCAAAAGTGAGTCTCCCGTCATTATCAAGGTCAAATGTCCTGAACGTATCCTCCATGTCGAGCTTTTTGATCTTGATCTCGGAGTTAACCTTCAAATTGAAATCGTCAGAAAGGGATGCTTATATACCATGTCATTCCTTCAAAGGAGGGCCGCAAAGCAACTGGCCATCGTAACATAACCTTCTTTATCACTCGAACGTGGAGGTACTAATGCTGATTGCACCGTTTGGCCCCTCACCTGTTCCAGTTTGGCCCTAGCATGTAATAAGTGCCACTCTTCCTGCCTTGTGAAAATCTTGGCCAACGGTGTGTCTCCCCAAAGATGGCGCTCACGACGCCTTAGTCGCAGTGTCTCTCCAAAGAAGATCAGTCTGTACGGCGAGGAGATGGCGTTAATGCCAATCGTCAGCAAAAGACGATGGCCTCTTCCAGACTTGACGGCAGAGCGACGGAAGTAGAACGCACTTCGCGAAAAAGAAGGTATTCAAGCTGAAGACTTACCGATCAGGAAGAGACACATCCTTAAGTCCCTCCATCAATGCTTGCAGCTCATTATCCGTGTAATACATCTCTGCATTATAGAAACGCAGACACTGCAATCCTACTTCCAGTGCAGCTTCGGAGGCTTCCGTTGTTTCGTAGGCTTCAGAGCGGTCCAAGAGACGACCATCCAGCGTTTTGAGCGCGACTGCCGCGGCGGCTAGCACGGGTTGCTTTGAATGGATGACCCTTCGTAAGGTCTCAGCTTCGGCCAACGAAATCGCCACAACGAATCTAACTGCACTATCGGCTTCGGCTTTAAGCTGGGTCTGAAACTCGGGGTCCATCACTGTCTGAAGGGCTTTGGCGGCGGCTGCGTTCGCTTCTAGGCCTTGCGCGATGAGGGAAGTGAATATAGCCGCTATATGAGTCTGTAATGACTTTTTCGTCGCTTGGGGCAGCCACTCCATGACAATATTAACATTCTTAAGCCTGCGGTCACCAAGGCCGACCCAAGTCGGTCGGAAGAAGTTGTCCGATAGCAAAAGATACTCGGGAAAGTGGATCTGGACACTATCTGCACGAATTTTGAAGTCACTGAAGCGGTAAAACGCTTCTTCGCCACGCTTAAAGGATGGCAAACGGCTAAGAAGCGAGAGGTTCCAGGGATTGTGCTGTTCGTCATCGCGTGTGAAGGCCGATATCTTCTGCTCTTCTTGCTCAGCTTCCTGTTCAGCTTCTTGTTCCGCCTCAGCTTCATTCTCATGCACCACTTCTGCAGTCAACTGCATGCTCACGGTATCTCTAGTCTGAGATTCTGACACTTGTTGGACTAAGTGGACTACGTAGTTGACCCGCTGGTGCTCAAACTCCGATTGCGTAAAGTCTCTGTTATGCTCTACTAGCTCCCGGAGTTTATCTTTGAAGAAGGTGGGCTTGGGAATGTAGTCGGGCACAGGGTACCCAATCTTTTCTCTAAATTGGCCGATCGCGCGTCGAAGGAGGGCGTGAGACGAGTCTTTACCCTCAAATCGACGGAGACGACTGTGGGCTGTGGTGCCGCTTTCTGTCGGGCCATTAGTATGCACTTCATCAATTAGCAGCCGAATAGCTCTCTTTCTCCAGACATTGTGAAGCTCTTGAAGAGAGAGTTGAATGAACTGTAGGCTCTCCATCCTCATACTGTTGACCAGTAGCCAAGCAGGCACGTCAATTTCGGCCATGGACGTGGCCCGCCCCTCCAGGTCCCTGGCCATCCTGTTCTTCACTTCGGGTATGATATACAGCTGGATGGTCTGCCCCTGTCCGATGCCCCTCATTCTATAAGCGCCTTGCGCATAGTCTCTGAAGGTCATGTCTTTCCCTATGGTCAACACTGCTCGAGCATTTGGCCATTGCTTGATGTCCATTCCGGTGGTGTGGACTTGGTCGTAGAAGGTAAACCGTTTCTCTGGATCTATTCCACACTGCATAAGGTTGATGGACTTTCCAGTGTTACGGAGAAGGATCATCTTTCGGTCCAATCGGTCTAGGTACACCACACCTTCGAACGTGTGGGGAAGGTGCTCAAGCAGAAAGTGCGCAACTTCTTCATTGTCCATCCCTGTAATCAGTGCCCCCGTATCGATCAAAGCGTGAACTGCAGGGCTGGAACGTGCCACATCCATTAGCAAGGTCTTCGCGGTCCAATCAGACTTAAAGATAGCGGAAGTGACTGATGGCGAAGTGAGAACATTGATAATTCTGCCGTCGCTGCCAGGCTCGTAGAGACACTCCCCCAAATCTACAGGGAGAAGATTCGACGGTGTTCCTGAGAACCCAATGCGTGATTGGAAGAGGATATCACTACCTAGCTCGTGACCAGATGCGCTGATCTTGAGATTTTGAAAGTTCATGCAGGCCGGAAAGACGTGTTGTCGCAAGTAATAATGGACCACCTCCGGAACCTTTCTGACAAGAATGAAGAGCTGGCTGAGCTGCTTCGGATCGTTAGGCTGAAACAGGGGGAGAGGCAGTACTGGGATGGCCTCTCTCTTCCCTGCCCGCCTGCTGGACTTTGCCATCCCAAGGAGGAGCCATCTCTTGAAAAGAATGCTCGCTGGTCGCTGGTCCCTTGGCCCAACCTGCCGACTGTAATCCTGCTTCAGCTGCTGGATTAGCCGCTTCAGGTCGGATATCCTCAGACCTTCGTAGCGATAGGCTAACACGGTGAGACCAATTACCACGTCCGGATGAGCGAACTCGGAGGATCGGCTAGGCACATCTTTTCCGACAAATGGCACAGCCATCAACCGGCGACTTAACGGAGCTTTTGGGTCTATCATTGTAAGATCTGCAGGGCTGAGTATGCCATAGGAAACGCGATCTATTTTCGAGAGGACATGGGGAAGCAAGGTCATAATCCAGTCTCGACAAAGATTTAGCAGTTTTTTGCTCTCTTGCAGAAGTCCATCCTCTATCTCCGCTTTCTTGATGTCATCCACTTCCTCCCTCGTCAGATACTCTAGCAGAAGCTCGTCAGAGACCTTGCAAGTACCAACAAAGTGATCATGGAGCCAAAGAAGGGCCCATCCCGCAATTAAAGGCTTCAACCGTTGATGATAAAAATCAAGATCCAAAAGCACCAAGTGCGGGATACGTTGCATAGCGTGACCCTCATAACCCTCCTTCAGGGTCTGGTCAAGGGCTTTTACGATCCCAGATGCGGCTTCCACTGACCGCCTGCTCTCTTCCGACGTCACAACGTGCGACTTACTCCTCGTTCCTTCCGCTCCCGTACCAGGAATAGGCTCCGTCAGCTCGCCATGGCCCAAGTGGAATATGGCATCTAGAATAAAAATGGGAAGGTCCCACCTTGGCCCGGCCAAGTCAATAGGAAACTTATTGCCAATCGGGAAATTGAGCTCAGAACGAAGCGGGTGAAGTAGAACATCAACTTCATCCATGATAAGAACCCCTTGCCTCCAGATATCCAAGATGCGCACCAGGGCATCTGCCATATCTGAGCGAGACGTCATGACATCCCTTAGTCTTGCCACTTCCTTGTTGTGTCTCACGGATGTGGTTGGGACCAGGGAAGCAAAATCCACTTGCTCTATCGAATGAAGCTGTTCAATGAATTTGAGCACTAAGCTCTTGATAGCCTCAGGTGGGGCGCAGACGACGTCCCCTCGCCTTCTAGCGCTGTCCAACTTAGCATATAGCTTCGCCACAACCTCTACGCTATCCTCACATGAACGATCAAAGACTAAGGTGTAGACCCTCTTGGTCACAATCGAGCTAAACCGCGATCGTAGAATGTTACGAGTTTGCTCAAGGAGCGCTGTCGGCATGACTTGTGTTACGAGCGAGCGACGGTCAGCCAAAATGAGCGTGAGCAGTGGACCGACCACAGTTGTCTTCCCATACCCCATAATCATTTGCTGCACCATTGATTTGCCTGTCTTTGCACTGTCGACGAAGGAGTTGACCATCTCCACTTGTCGCTCTCGCAGCTGGATTTCAAAGATGTACTCGAAGACCAGGAAGCGAGGATCGTAAGTAGCGGACCGAGCGGATGAAGAGATGGAAATCAATGCGGTTTCCTGGTCCTTGTATTGAGTATAGTGCCTGACCGTCCCAAGCACTTGCGCTAGCTCTATCGAGGAGTGAGTCACCCTGTTTACCAAGGAAGCAAGCTGATGAGGCTCCCTAGCGCTGAAGAGCTGCAGCAATAGGGACTTAAGAGCCTTTGCTTTGGAAATAACGCCGCTAGCGTGGGTGATTCTGTTGGTGTGGAGAATCAATGCTTGTGAGAGGAGAATAACTTTCTCTGCGCTGCCCACGTAAGGTGAGGAGGATAGAAGATCTTTTTCCAATCGAGAAGAGAGAAGAAGAGCAATAAGATAGCTCACGCCAACCACTTGTCGCTGTCGTCCAAGCCTCTGCAAATAAAAAAGACACTTCTTCCGGGTCGAAGCAGGGTCTGCCCTTGCTTGACTAGCATTCGCGCCTGTTCCCTCTACATCCACCGTCTGGATCAACGTCCCGAGCTCATCCAAGCACCGATTGACGTGCTGGAAGTCTTTCTCCCGCAGCTTCTTTGTATCGTCAATGAGGTCATCTAGTAGTTGATTCGCGCCTGTGAAGACTCCATTTTGCGTAGTGAGAGCATGAAAAGAAGTGGAAGGCGAAGAGGAAAGCAACTGCAGGCACGAAGCTAAATCTTCGTCAGTAAAATAACGTAACCGGGGAAGAGGCCTAGCATTGGTGCTTTCTGCGTAATCCTTGACGTCTTTGCTAAGCCTTCTTAGCAAGTCTTGGGCGACAGCTGTTTTTGATGCAGGGTGAGAATGGAGATCGAATGGTAGCACGTCCATAACTTCTTCCCGCTTCTGATCTAGCAGCACGTATTTATCCAGACCGATGCTACTCAGAGGCCGCGTAATAAACTCAGAGAGAGCAGCTGGAGATAGTTCTAGAAGCGGAGAGAAAGAGAAAGGCAAGAAAGGCCTCTCCTCGCAGCTGGTGTCTGAAGGGACCGCCGGTCTCTGGAGGCGTGCATCTGCTTCCCCTTTTATCTCACTCACTCTCAAACTTCTAGAAAGCGGCTTCTCCTTCAACACTCTCCT
>FLMG01000132.1:27379-39544 GCA_900088475.1 Hyphochytrium catenoides
GAGAGAGAGAGAGAGAGAGAGAGAGAGAGAGAGAGAGAGAAAGAAAGAGAGAGAAAGAGAGGGAGATCGGGATGACTGAGCTTGTCAGGCTCACTATCGGAGAAAGAAGAGAGGGAAGGGCAGGGCAGTACTAATGGCATCCGAGAGATAAAGAGAAGATCAATAGGTTATGCTAGGAAGAAGAGAAAAAAGGCAAGGAGGAGGAGAGACAGATCAGTGGGAAGAGAGACGATAGACAGGAGAGAAATGGACAGACGGAAGAGAGAAGTAGAAGAGATTAATGTGAGAAAGAAAGAAAGTAGGTAAATAAGAGAGGGGCCCGGAAAGGGAGAGAAAGGGGCGAAAGAGAGACTGAAGGGAGAGACAAGAGCACACCTAGAGACTAGTGGAAGAGAGAGAGAGAGAGAGAGAGAGAGAGAGAGAGTAAGAGTAGAGCTCTAGATCTCTCTCCTCTCCTTTCTCTACCTGGACGATATCCTTTGTATGCACATCCTCAACTCGAAGTGGAATTTTCTGAGAACTGACGGTTTGATAGCCAAGTTCTCCATAGGAATTCTGCCCGAAAGTGTATAATTCGGACTCATACTCTTCCTCGTCTCTCTTCTGATGGCCTTGAATGTCCTCAGGATGCACGCCCGCAAGCTGGGAGAGACACTCCTGAAGAGAAGAGAGGAACCTTTCTCTCTCTTCTCTCTCTCTCTCTTCCTGCTCTCTCTTGATATTGTCTGGGGTGACGACGTTGTTTTTCTTGAGAGGTTGCTGCACGCCTTCTGTTGGTCCTCCTACCCCCTGTACCAGCAGAGAGAAGAAAGCAAGTTCCAAAGAGGAACGGAGAGAGAGAGAGACAGAGAGACAGAGAGAGAGAGAGAAGGGGGGGGGGAGATGTTAATACCAATTAAATGAAGATGGTGCACATAATGAGAAATGATAGCGATTATGGAATATAAAGCCCGTCGTCACAAGTCTGTGAGGGAGAGAGAAAGAGAGGGAGAGAGAGAGAGAGAGAGGAAGAGAGAGAGACAGAGACAGAGACAGAGAGAGAGAGACAGAGAGAGAAAGGAACAGTGAAATGAAGAGAAGCGAGATAAAGAAAGAGAGAAAAAAGAAAGCGGGGAGATGCAGAAACACAGATGAACCGCAGAAAGAGAGGGAGTAGGAAGAATATGCGCTCGGGCATAAAGCAGAAGTACGAGGGGGAGAAAGAAGAAGGAGAAGAGAGGACAGAGAGAGAGAGAGAACTTCAGAAAGAGAGAATCATCGAGTTATGAAGAAGGAAGTGAAGGTTAGAGAGTCGACTTGTAAAACAGAAATAGAGTCCAGGGAAGAAGCTGCCTTTTTCTGTCTCTTGCTCTTGCCCTCTTTCTCTCCCTCTCTCTTATCCCGCTTTCTCTCTCTCGTTCTCTCTCTTTTTCTCTTTCTTTCTCTCTGTCTTACCTTCAGAGGTGCTAAGATAGTCCGGGAAGGAGAAACCATCGCTGGCTGTCGCGCCGGATCGTCTTCCTCCTCAAGAGAGAGACCAAGAGAGAGAGACTCTCCCTCTACCGCCCAAGATACCTCCATCATCGTCTCTACAGAGGTACCGCCGCCTTGTTCTGCCTGGCGAGAGAGAGAGAGAGAGTCCACCAAGAGAGTCTTTCTCGCCATAGAAGCTTTCTTCATTGGACTCTTTCCTCTCCATTTGTTGCTCTGGCTTGGTAAGATCAGAGCCTCTTGCCTAGGAGAGAAGAGAGAACTCCCTGTCTCTCTCTCTCTCTCCTGGCTATTCTTTCTCTCCAACAATTTTCCGGCTTGATGCTGCTGAGAAGACAAATCAGTGGTGAGAGAGAGAGGCGAAGAGAGAGAACGAGGAGAGAGGGGAGAAGAGAGAGAAGGAGAAGGGAGAGAAGAAGAGAGAGAGACTTGTGCCTCGGTTCCCTTTTTGCAGTTCTGCTCCAATTCGGCAAGCAGCTGTACTCCCGCTAATAAATCATGGACAGAGCCTCTGGCCAGCCCCAAGCGCAAAAGAGAGAGAGAGACAAGCCACATTGTACGGAGAGAAACCTTTTTGCCTCTTTCTCTCTCTCTCCCTTGGTGGGCAAAGCTCCATAGAAGGTTTCTAACAGAGTCGAGGATAGAATTAGGAGAGAGAGAAGATGCTTCAGAAGCAGGAGAGAGAGCAGCGACTCTCTCCTGAAGGTACTGGGAGGAGAGAGACATGAAAGAAAGGAGAGAGAGAGACTCTGCCAGTGCTTCAATGAGTTCTGCCTTGCTGTTGGTCGTGTCTCCTCTCTCTTTCTCTCTCTCTCTCCCTTCATTCTGCAGATCCTCCAGCAGTATCTCTAGAGTCCCCAGGACGAGAGAGAGAGAAGGATGAAGAGAAGACACCGTAGCGCTAGCATTGGACCTGTGTAGCCCGAAGAGAGACAGTCGTCGGAAAGAAAAGATAGGATAGGAATGCACATAAAGTGAGAGGGAGAGAAAAAGAAAGAGGAGAAGTGGGAAAATAGAGACACAGAGAGAGAGAGAGAGAGTGCAGGGAAAAGGCAGCGAGAGACAGAGGAGGAGAGAGAGACAGCGAGGGAGGAAGTGGGAGAAACAGAGAATGAGGGGGCAGGGGAGGGAAGAGAGAGGGAGAGACAGAAAGAGAAGGAGAGAGGAGAGAGAAAGAGGGCGAAAGAAAAAAAATGAGAAAGAGTGAGGGGGAGAGAGAGGGAGGACGGAGAGTCCGAGTTAGACGCGTTATAGAGTTGCAACAAGCGGAGAAAGAAAGACGATGAGAAATGGCCCCCAATGCTGACATCCAGGACTAAGAGAGAGGGGAGGGAGAGAGAGGAGTAAGAGTCAGACAGAGAGACAGAGAGAGAGAAAGAGAGTGAGACAGAGAGAGAGAGAGAAGGGGGAGGTCGACATAGGAGTGCCAGATGAAGCAGGAAGTGAAGGCAGCTGTTTCTTTCAGAGCGGGTAGAGTTTACTTGATGAAGGGACCAGCTTACATGGACAGACAAAAGCAGATAAGCAAAGAGAAAGATGGAGAGAGAGAGAAGAAAGCTATGGGAGAGAGATGAGAAGGGAGAGAAATGAGAGGAGAGAGAGAGAGAGAAGGAGAGCGAGAGACCACGGAGACCCCAGATAGGATGAAAGACAGTGGATCGAATACTACGAATCAGAAAGCTAAGAAAGACAGGGTGTATGAGAAAGACAGGTGAAAGAGAGACACAAGAGAGAGCGGAATGAGAGAGAGAGACAAAGTGAGGTGGAGAGAGCGATCGGAGAGCAGGAGAAGCAGGAAGTACAGAGGAGAGAAAGAGGGAGAGAGATGAGAGAGGGCAATAAAGAGAGGAAGAGAGGAGAACGGAGAGGAGAACAAAAGGAGAAAGAGAAGGGGAGAGAGAAAGACAGAGAGAGAGGGAGAGACGCAGCAAGAAGGCAACTGCCTTTTACCTTGGCGCTTTCTGCTCGCGCATCAGCTCCACCGCTAGCTCTGCGCTTCTCTTCCACTGCCGCACTGTCACGTTCTGAATACACCGAAGAATGTGCGTCTGCTGCTCCAGCAGGAGAGAGAAAGAGTCTGGCGGCGCGTTGAGTCTCTTCTGAAGCTCCAGATGCGTCTGAGAGAGCTTCAAATGCAGCGCGCGCCATCTGTCAATATTCCCTAAGGAGCCCACGGTATCCACTGTGTCCTCATCTAATCGTAACGCTGTCTTCTGCCCCTGACCAGCGTGATAATGGTGTCTGCTCTCAGCCCCGCGTGCCCAGAAGCCCTTGCGAAGGAAGTCTGGGTCATAGATATCGCAGAGAGAGACCTGGAGAAAAGAGACGGCAGAAACAAACCCGTTGAGGGCCGCGGCGAAATTGAGACAATGAAGTTAATGAAGGTTAGCAGTGGCAAGAGAGAGGAATCCCATTACCTTGTGCCATAGATGGTCCTGTCTCTCGCTGAGCCGCAGCTCCCGTCTGCGGCTCTCGACATTCCCCATCTGCAGGTGCAAGCAGAGAGTGTTACCACCTTAAAGCCCTGCTACCGAAGAAGCGCAGCGATCTTGAGCAATTGGAGTTGATTACTCTGCACGTCCGTGCTGATGGCGCATGCTGTCTGCAATCCCATCTCATCGTGACTCCAATGACCACTAGTGTCACCAACTTAGGGCTGTTTGTGCGTTAAGACAGCTGTATGGCATGCGAGCCTTGGTATGACATGCGAGTCTTGGCACAGGGCTACCTTATCCCTCCATATCTGGCGACACATTGCCCTCGAAAAATGGCCACAGCTTCAAGGTCGCCAATGCGCGATCTCCGTCTGCATCTGCATCTGGAGATCATCGCGAAAACAGATTTTCGGCATCCCTTCAACACCGCTTAGGCCGTTTCGGGGGTGAAGTGAAGGTCTTTAAGAAAATTGAGAACCAGTCGCTCTAGTCTATGAATTGGATGGTGGCAGTAGCTTAAAGCCTTTCGTCAGCCGTGATTACCTATTTTGGGATAACTATAGTTGTGGTTTTTCGTGGTGGGTCTTTAAGGTTTGTATAATACCGTGAGGGGCCATGAGTGTGAGAATTCTTAAAGGTCCATAATGGGTTAGAATCTGGTGATCTTTCTGTGTGTGTCTCTTCTCTCTCTTCTCCTTTGTGCTCTCTCTTCCTCTTTCTTTCTTTCTCTCTCTCTCTCTCTCTCTCTCTCTCTCTCTCTCTCTCTCTCTCTCTCTCTCTGTCTCTCTCTCTCTCAAAAAAAAATCTGTCATTAACCTCTCTCTGTTTTCGTACAGTTAGCACGACCAAGCAAGAGGAAAGAGTGCGCGACCTGAGATGAAGAGAGACTGGAGCTCTGTTGGTTCGAAGTAGAGAGCGAGAGCTTTCCGGACAAAGATAGTCTTCGAGGCAAAGAGAGGTAGACATAGAACTTGCCATACATAGCCGGTCGTAAGGTGACACACCGAAGGAAAGAGAAAGAGAAAGCAGGAGAGAAGGGAAAATAAAGGCGAGAGAGAGAAAAGAAAGTCATAGAGACGAGCGACGGCGAGCAAGAGAGAAAGAGAGGGCGAGAGAAAGGAGAGCGAGAGAAAGGGAGAGGGAGAGGAGAGAGGAGAGAGAGAGAGAGAGAGAGAGAGAGAGAGAGGAGAAGAAGACAGAGAGAGAGGAAATCTTTGGACTGTTTGTCTCTTTATAAAGGAAATTGTTTTGCTCTTCTGGGCCCTATGGTTGTCCGCTGAGAAGCATGGAGTGGTGTCTCTCTCTCTCTCTTGAGAAAGAAGAGAAGCATCTAAGATCAGCAGACAGGCCCTACTATAAAATCAATGAGGAAGTGAATGTTGAGCTCGCCTGCCTTTTCACCTCTGTCTCCTTTGATGATGAAGCTTCACACTCTGTCTCTTCTGATCCCCTGAATGTCCCTCCCTCCCTCTCTCTCTCTCTCTCTCTCTCTCTCTCTCTCTCTCTCTCTCTGCTCTCTCTGCTCTCTCTCTAGAAGCTAAACTCAAACAGGAGCATCAGCAGAACAGTCTCACGCTCTCGGGAGCACTAGCAAGCCAGAAAGGAGAAAGAAGGAAGCATCACGTTAGCATGTCTTTCCCGTCCTTCCACTCGACGCGCTCTCTCTCTCTGTCTTCCTCTACATAGCGTGAGCCTTTCCCTTTCTTTATTTGAGAGACAGAGCGGCGTGTCTTCTTGCCGTCTACCTCTCTCTTTCTCTCTGTGTCACTCTCTTTTTCTCGACCGCTCTCTCTCTCTCTCTCTCTCTCTCTCTCTCTCTCTCTCTGCATCTCTCTCCCCTGTCAGTCCAGGGCCCCTTCCCCTTCCTTCCTTCCCCCTCCCTCCCCGCTGCCCTGAGAGAAGAAGAAGAAGAATTAGACTGTTGAAGGATAGATTTAAATATCAAAGTCGTCCTGATACTGATTATCATCTTCAGTCCCCGCCGCCGCCGCCGCTGCTGGAGCTTCGATCGGCGCCGCGCCTTGCATTTCTGGAGCTTTCAGATCTCCATCCGCAGATTCCAGATGATTCTCTTCTACGTCAGGGGTCGACGCCAAGACTGCAGCAGGCTCGGTAGCGGGTGGAGAGACCGCTGTTGATGGGGGAGGGAGTGAAGAAGAGAGAGCCATAGCCTCGGGAGACTCAGGCGTTGACTGAGAAACAAGATTGTCTTCTCTCTGCGTTTCTTCTCCTCGCTCTTGCTGGCTGTTCTCATCAAAGTCATCGCCATACGCCTCTTCTTCCTCACTCTCTTCCTTTCTCATGGCGTCTGCAGGTGGTAAGAGCTCTCCAGCATGGGAAGAAGGGGAAAGAGTCTCCAGGGCAGAGCTTTCTAATGAGAGACTGGCGGCTGTCTCTTTGGCTGCATCTCTCCGCGGCTCCGCTTCCGTTAGGAGAGACACAGGAGGAGCTTCTTCTCTCTGGCTCGCTCTCTCAACTTCAAGCGCTTCTGTGCTAGAAGCCGCACTTTCTGTCTGTCTCTCGATAGCGCCAGCCTGGGGCTGAGCTTGGGCCTGAGATTCAGTGTCAAAGTCATTCCCGTACGCTGTCTCTTCCTCTTCCTTCTTGTCTTTCTCTCCGTTAGCTTCGGGGTCAGGGGCCTTCTCTTCCTTCTCTTCGTTTAGAGCCTTATCTTTGTCCTTCTCTGGCTCCGTCTCTCTTCTGCTAGCATATTCCGTCGTCTCTTCTCTCTTCTGTTCCTCTTCTGGTCTCTCCTCTTTCGCTTGCGCTTGTTCTTGAGGATGAATGTCCTCTTGAGGCTTCTCCTGAGGCCGCGTCTCTTCTCTCTCGGGTTCTGCCTCAACTGCTCCTTCTTTCCTCTCGTCTTTTGCTTTCTCCTTCGTCAATGTTGAGAGTGAATTGTCCATGGAAGGGAGAAAAGGCTCAGAAGCCTCCTGAGGAGGAGAGAGAGAGAGAGAAAGAGGCTCACTATCTCCCTCCTCTTCCGTGGCTGCATCACTCAGCTTCTCTTCTCTCTTGAGTTCTGTCTCAATCGCTCCTTCTCGTTTCTCTTCTTCCGCCTTCTCCTTCGCCAATCTTGCGAGTGGAATGTCCATGGAAGGGAGAGGAGGCTCAGAAGTCTGCTGAGGAGAAGTGAGAGAGAGAGAAAGAGGCTGGCTCTCTCTCTCCTTCTCCGTGGCTGCATCACTGAGTAAGGACGATGCAGTTATGACGGGTGCTGGAGCAAGCGGCTTAGCTTCAGTCTCTCTCTCACGCAACGTATTGGACTCCTCCGCAACTGACTGAGGGAGAGAGAGAGCTTTCTCTTCATTTCGAGCCATTCTCTGTTCTTCTCGTTCCTCCTTTAACCGAGATGTCCCGGAGGTGACCGGAACTGGCCCTTGAGAGAGCTCCCTGTCTTGTGTCTCTTCTTCATCTAGCCCGAGGATGACTCCTTCTTTTTTAGCCTCTTCCCGAGGCGTCGTAGGAGGAGTTCTCAGGGGCGGAGCAGCGGGGAGAGAGAGAGAGATTGCCTCTGTCTCATTAGCAATCTGAGGAAGACGGGTTTCCACACATTCTCCTTCTTTTAAAATCTTCTCTGCTGTCGTCTGTACACTCTGCAGAGCAATCGCTGCTTCCCCTTCCGGTGACTCTTTCTCTTCCGCTTTACAGTCTAGAGAAGAATGCTCTTCTGTCTTCTCTTCTTTCTCTTTTTCTCTCTCCTGACTGGGCACATGGGTAGGCGTCGCACCGCTTTCCTCTGCTGTCTCTCTCTCTTGAGGCTGCTGCTCGGGCTGAGGAGGTAGGACCGGGACTGCTACGTCTAAGAGAGACTCCTCCTGTCCGGTTTGTTGCTGTTCTCTTTCTTTCTCTTGAGCTGGAATGCAAGCACTGGTCTCTTCTGACGGCCTCTCTGTCTCTTGCTGCTGCTCCGAGGGGAGACAAGGGGACGAGACACCTTCTCTCTCTCTCTCTTCAGGACCTGGACTTACTCTCTCTCCTCCGCGCTGGCTCCCGGCTACCTGTGGACAAGGCGTCTCTGTCTCCCCTGTCAGAGGCTCAAAGTAGGACGTCAACGGACGAGAAACGTCCGTATTATCCGAAATTAGTGGACCGTCCGCACTGCCGGCCGTTAGCGGTCCTGTCCTTGGGACATAGACAGCGCTTGGCCCGAGATCAGCCTCACCAGCATCCGGCACTGAGAGGCCCTCCTCGGTCGTTGCCGTTAGCAGTTCTAAAGCTCCCTCACTAGCCTGTGGGGCGCTCGCTCTGTCATTGGGACTTAGCGGACCGTCCTGGATGGCCGCTAGCGGTTGATGGGTCGGCCCAGGTGAGTCTGGCGTTGGCGTTAGCGACTCTTCAGGGCGTTGGGACGGCGGATTCGGCCGCTCATTTTTGTCTCTTTCTTCCTTTGGAGCTAACTGTCTCTCTCTCTCTCCGGCCTCGGAGCTGGGCATGACCTCCCCGGTCCCTTCCTTCTGCCTCTCTCCCTCTGTCACATGAGACAACGTAGTCTGTCCTTCTAGGTGTTCCTTCGCTCCAGGAGAGAAAGAGAGAGTCTCTTCCCTCTGGTGGCTGATTGTTTCTTCCTTTGTCTCGGGACTGGCTACTGGTCCGAGAATCTCTCTCTTTTCTTCTTCTCTCCCGATCTCAGCGAGTATCTGAGGCTTCTCTTCTTCTCTCCGAGGACTCTCTCTCTGGATCGGAGAGAGATCCTGCTCTGGAATATCTCTCTCTTCCTGTCCTTCCTCTCCTCGAAGATGATATCGCAGCTCTGCCGTCACAGCCACGACGACGTAAGCTTCGTAGAGATATTCCACAGTAGAGCCTACAGGGAACTTTGGGAGCGAGGAAGAGGAAGCAGGGACAGAAGAAGAGAGAGAAGGAGAGAGAGGGGCAGAAGGTGTCTTCCCCTTCTCTGTCGAAGTGCTGAGGGGGAGAAGGGAAGGAGAAGAGACAGCTGCTGAGGCCAAAGGTGCATCCGTTGGTTCAGAGAGAGAAGAAGGAGGAAGAGACATTGAACCAGCGGCGGAGGAGGCGCAGAGAGTAACGGAAACGTCACTCTTTTCCTCTTCTCTTCTCGCTTCTTCGGTATTTACGGTTGGAAGAGGAGGACTTTCTCTCTTTTCTTCTCTCTCTTTCTCCACCAGAGAGACGCGGCTATCTGTCTCCTGCAGAATGTTCTCGTTCTCCTGAGTTCTCGGGACATCCGTCTTCTCTCTCGACTCTTTCTCTTCCGCTTTGTCTGCTGCTGGCTTTTTATTGGCGTCTGTTCTCGTCTCTTCTTCGGCTTGTGCTTTTCCCTCTCTCCCCACTTTCTCTCCCTTGCTTTCCTCTTTCTCCTTCTTCTTCTTAGCAGATCCTCCAGCTTGCTTTAGCTTCTCCTTCTTCTCAGGTCGTTTCTCTCTTGCCTCTGGGGCCGTGGAAGAAGAGGAGTTAGGCGTAGGAGAGAGAGAAGAGAGAGGGAGAGGAGAGATGTCTTCTTCTTTCACTCTCTCGACCAGCAGCGTCTCTCCTTCCTTGAAGAGACGATATCGTCCGTTTCCATAGCAATGCACAATGACGTACGTTTCTCCTTTATAGTGCACTCTCTCTGTCAGCTTGTAACGCCCGCGCGGGAGAGAAGATGGACGGGCTTTCGGGGGAAGTTCCTTTCTCTCTTTCTCTTCTCTCTCTTCTACTTCTTCCTCTCTCTTCTTCACCTTAGGGGAGGAAGACGAGGGAGGTGAGAGAGAAGAGGATGGGGAAGAGGAGGGTCCTTCTTTCCTATGATCTTCCTTCACACTCTCTTTCTGCACTTGAGAGGAAGAAGACGAGGAGGAAAGATGCTTCCTCCCTTTTTGCACTCTCTTCGTCTCTCCCTTCTCTCGCTCTGTCTGTGAAGAGGAAGGGACAGAGCCCGAGGAAGGAGAAGGAGAGGAAGAGGTTTGGCCTTTGCGAATATCTTGGCGCAACTTCTCCCTGAAGAGAGGACGCTTGGTATCCGTTGTACGGGAAGAAGCACCGTTTCTCTCTTCTCTCTTTCTCCTGAGATTGGCGTCCTTCTCCTCTTTAGGCGGTTGTTCTTCTCTCTCTTCTACTGGGTCCTCTCTCTCTTCATCTTCTTCTGAGGCCGATGGTCCTCTCCCTTTCTTTGCTTTCTCTCTTTTAGTCTCTCTCTCTTTCTTGTCCTTTACCGCTCTCCCAGCAGACTTTGCTCTCTTTCCTTCCTCTCTCTCTCTTGTCCGACTCTCTCCGTCTGTTGCTGCTGCCGTGGTAGGTCGTGTTCTGAGAGAAAGTGGTGGTTTTTCTCTCTCTCTTTCTCTCTCTTTCTCTGTATTCTCTCTCCCATTCTCTCCTTGCATTTCTTCGTCTCTGTCTTGGCTTGCTGTAGAAGAATGAATGAAGGAAGGAGAAGGAGGAGAAGAGAAGCCTTCTTCTTCACCGTCAGAAGTCTCTCTCTCTCTCCTTTTGAGTTTCTTTCTCTCCCCCTTTCTCCTCGTTGGAGGCCTTCTAGATATCTCTTTGTATGCTGAAGGAGCGGAAGAGAGAGAGGAAGAGAAGAGAGAGGAAGGAAGAGAGCAGGGAGGGAGAGAAGAAGAGTGGAGCACTCTTTCCAGATCTTTTGCGACTGTAAAGTCCTGAGCGTTGGGAGTCAGCCACTGCGGCTTTGGTGGCTGAGAGAGAGAGAGAGAAAGAAGAAGAGAGAGAAAAAACAAGAGAGAGAGGGAGAGAGAAGCGTCAGCCGACTTGGGCGGAATGAAAGAAAACCTATCAGGTAGAAGAGGATAAGAGGAAAGGAGATGAATTTTAGGCAGGCGGCATGGAAGGGAGAGAGAGAAAGAGAAAGAGAGAGAAAACAGTATGGCAGAACTTTGACAGAGAGAGAAAAAGAGGAAAATCTGTTCATAGCACCAGCCACACATATACTAAGAAAGATCAAAGTCCAACCCGTTCTCTGTCTCTTCTCCGCTTCCTCTCTCTCTCTCTCTCTCTTCCTCTCTCTCTCCCTACCTCTTCAGGTACTGCTCCCATGACGGCTCCTAGAGCTCTGGGAGAGAGATCCAAGAGTTCTGCCTGCGCTGCCAGCCTGAGGACTCTTCTCTTGAAAGGAGAGGGAGAACATCTTCCCTCGAAGGGAGAAGGGAGAGTGCGCCCTAGGAAATGGACCTGCAGGTGAGAGTCCAGCTGAGGAGCCCCTGCCCCGCTGCGGTGTCTCTCCAGGTGGGAGAGAAATGCTGGGAGAGAGAGAGAGTAGGGTAAGAGAGAGAGAGAAAGAGAGAGAGACAGAGAGAGAGACAGAGAAAAGGGAGAAGAGAGGATCTACGTCAATCATCTGCTACCTCCAGGCGCTATGAGGAAAGGAAAGAGGGAGGAAGCAAGGTACTGGTTCTCTCTCTTCTCTGTATAAATTGTATTGCCCCGTGGTTCCCTCTGGCTCTCTATCCTCTCTCCCGGATTAACCCGTAGAAGCCGTCCTACGTCTCTCTCTCGCTCTCTCTTCTCTCTTCTCTCCCTTCTATTTCCTACCACTCTCCCTCTCTTCCTCTCTCTTTTTTTGGCCTGCCCTACGTACCTCTTGGTCGCTTTCCTCCATGCTCTTTGGTTCCTGTGGTCTCTCTCTTCTCCTCGTTTGTTCCCTTCTTTCTCTCTCTTTTCTCTCCTTCGCCGGTCCGAAGATTCTCCGCTGCCTCAAGGACGGAGCTGGCAGCCGCAGCGACGCGTTCCGGAACTTGTTCCGCCTCCAGCGCCCTTAGTGCCAGCTGGGCTGTTGCCTCGGGAGCAAAGCGGACGATTCCTGGAGGAGAGAGAGAGAGAGAGAGAGAGAGAGAGAGAGAGAGAGAGGAAGAGAGAGAGAGAAAGAGAAAGAGAGAGAGAGAGAGAGAAGGGGAAAGAGGACAGGGAAGAGAGAGGGAAGAGAGAACATATGCGTTGTTTGAAAGAATTGATGGTAAGTCAGCGCCAGACGTGGAGAGAAAGAGATGGAAGATAGGACGGGGAGAGAGAAAAAGCGAGAGAGAAAGAGAGAGAGAAAGAGACGAAGAGGGATATAGGGAGAAAGAGGAAGGAGAGAGAAAAGAAAAGAGAGAGAGAAAAATGGAGAAAGGAAAGGAAAAAGGCACCTGGATGGTTGGGGCTCTGCGCCATGGCGAGAGAGAGTCTGGGCGTGGCATTTATGGCTCTGATCCGCACGGCGAAGAGAGGATCCTTGGCAGCCAAACTAGGGAGAGAGAGACACGCATGGAGGAAAGAGAGAGAAGGAAAGAGAGAAAGAGAGAGAGAAGAGAGAGAGAGAGAGAGA
>FLMG01000137.1:0-58437 GCA_900088475.1 Hyphochytrium catenoides
CATTGTACCATACGTCAGCGCCAGCTGATAAATGAGCTTCAGGCATTTTAGCTGGAGCTGCTTTGGCAGGTTCTCTGCCCATATGTCTTTGTTTGGTGCTTCGTCCGTATCCTTGGCTGTACCTTGAATGTACGGGAGTGGGAGTGTGGATAGGAAGGTTTCGTTGATCAGTTGAATAACTTGATACTGCAAGGCCAAGCGTGAAGACGAGGAGCCATCACTGGCACGGGATAGAAGAGTCGCGCAGACGCTCTGACATCGGACCAAGGCCGCCACTGCCAAGCTGGCAGAGGACACGGAAGCCGGGACCTCTAGGAGGTTTGCCAAAGTCGGTGCTTTCAACTCTGCTGAGTCCCCAGCATAGCTGTCTGGAGCTTTTAGAGGGAGCAGCGAGAAGTCAGGAAAGGGTGCAAACTCGGTCTCAAGGTCCATGGCTAAAATTGGCTGCGCGCGCGGAGGATGAAGGGATGTCCTTACTCTTTGTATCATGCCAACAACGGTATCCACTTCCTTTTTCACGCTGAGAAGGCGGGCAAGGTCAGCCCTCCCCTTCTCCTCCTCTTTTACGGCTACGAGTGCGTTCCGTTCACAGGCGAGCTCTATGAGCTTCAAATCCTGATCGCCTAGCAGAGAGCGCAGATGATGTAAATCATCCTTCCAAGGGTATCTGGACCCTTCTTTATCAGAGAGGACCAGCTCCCGTCCTTTCACTGTGAGTACCTCGCTATCTCCATTGAAAAGAATCAGAGAGGGCACGCTCTTTACTCCAAAATGCTCCATCAACTTCTTTCGGACCTCTACCTCCGAAAAAGGGATAGAAAGCCAGGACGGCATTGAGCTGACATAGGAAGAGTACTCTGCCACACTCTTGTCTAGTGAGACAAAAATGAGCTCAAAAGGTTTGTCCTCCGCATTCAATGTCTCGTAGAAAGAAGCCAATGATGGGAGAAACTGATTGCAAGGCTTACACCAAGAAGCTCCAAAGTAAAGACCCACTACTTTGCCTCTCAGCTCCTGTAGCGACACACTTCGCTGAACTTTATCTATAAGGGATACCCCCGCAAGCAGTTGTACGGCCTAGAAGAAAGCGCGAGGTCAATGGGTGTATGGGAGTCAAAGGGAGAAGAGTACTACATATGTTTGGACAAGCAGAAGGGGGATAGGAGCAATGGCCACAAGGGACGTCAGAGCAAGGCTACAAGGGTGCCCACAAAATGAAACCAGAAGGATTTAGATGCATGCAACCGTTAAAGATGGCCATTACGACGACCAAGGGATGCCAAGATGAGAGCAGATTGATAGATGAGCTGCGATAGGATCACAGAATGGGAGTACGACTCGAAGATGAATTATCGCCTACCTGCTGTGCTTCACTCCTAAGGGCCTTCTGCGGCTCAACAAGCACCATCAGATCCTCCTTAGCTTTCCGCAGCATCTCTCTCCGTAAATAGAACGTGAACTGCTTCAGCTGTGGGGGAGAAACCCCTCTTCTTCTACAAGCATAGCGAAAGATCTCTAGCACAGATCGAAATGCGCTAACATTTGAACGTGAAGGTGTGCGCCAGTCCGCGGCTGGGTCCTGTCCTGCTTCCACAAGTGCTTGAGGAAGAAGTTTATCAACTAGCCAAGGTATCAGGACATCATAGAGCACTTCCACTCTGTGGTACTCTGAAGGCGGATCCTTTTTCCAAAGAGAAAAGAGAGATGCCCAAAAGGGCACATCCTGCATTCTTGCAGACGGAATACCCGGAAATCTTAGGCAGGTTTGATACTTGATCTTCGGTGGCTGTGCCATAGCATAAAGGGAGAAGCAGATTCCATGAACATCTCATCCAGGATCGCGTAGCAGTTGTTTTGAGAAAGTAAAAGGACCAGAGCGTGAGCAACAGAGCGCCTTGAGTGAAAACAAAGAGTAAACAAAGGCAGCAGACAGCCATGAGTATGACGGAAAGAAAACTACGGAATCTCAGTCTCTCTTACATCTTCTGGTGTAGACGGATGGTACTCTAACCCCTGTCCGGCATTAGCGATGACAAAGTCATACTTGTCCGGTGCTGTTCTCTCTAAGAGATACATCACCCAGCTAGCAGAAGCCTTTCCCACCCAGCCTCCCGGAACAAGGAGCATCTGCCCCTGAGGCAGAGCGCTGACGCTTTCAACCCAGTCGGATATAAACTCCTTGAAGCCCTTCGCATCCTTGATTTCGGCTGTGCAAAGCTCAACACAAGGCTTGAGGGAGAGAGGGTGTCAGCTAGGTAAAAAGGGCCAAGAAGACGGAGAGGGGCTAACTTGCATAAGTGCCTGAAACAGTTAGGGGTCGGAGAGGGTCAAGAAGATAAGGTGGCGGAAGGCCATGGACGGCGGAGATCACTTAGAAAGTTGCGGTATGATGGTCGAGAGAAAGAGCAGTGGAGGTTGAAACAATCAGAGTTTCGGCTAGATGAAGTCCCCTGTCAACCCACAAGTAGGACACTCATAGGCGGAGTTTGGAGAGACTGAGACCATCAACCCTCCCAGCACACCTGCAGAAGCTCCGCCAAGCTCTTCAGCTGATCAAATTGTGCGCTGCCCAACAAATGGAGGTCTCTCTGGAGCTCTGGGTTGTCAAGCAGGCGCTTTATCAGCACCTGCATGAAAGCTAAGCTGTTCCCAACATGCCCCGCCTCCAAACTCGTTGATTGGATGAACGGGTCGGCAAATAGTCCCACGAAGGGGTCAAGCTGCCAAACAGGCTTAGGGAACTCCATCGCCCTGATCGGGTGCCCCTGGAAGGGAGACCCTGGTCAATGCCTGTCCGGCTTGTCCCTTTAAAGAGGCCCTTTCCCTCAGTTCTAGACTGCAAGCAACCAATTCTACAATATGTTAACTCGGTGGAGCCTCGCAATGGCTGGGGCCCGGGCGGTAGACCCGAGTTCAAATCGCTCACCCACAGAAGGATGCGTCTACTGTCCAACAAGACAAAAAGTTGGAGCGGTAAGTCGAAGAGGCCGTGGTGACGAGGTAGACCGGGACTATCTCCTTGGCATAGAAACGATAGTAAATAGTAGATAAGAGCCGCTGTGCGGGATACTTGAGTCTCGAACCACGCCCTGAAGCTTATCAAGGCTCTGAAGAGTCTCTGCAGACGGCGAGTTGAGGTCTGATCCGTTGTCAAGCGAGTGCAAGGTGAGGTTCCAGCGCCGAGTGAGCGCGTTGACGGGATGCTGTTGCTGCTGCTGCGTGATGATGGTTCCAGAGATCCATCACACTTTCGTGAGAGACAGAGTGCGAATCTTTCGTATGGAAAGAAACAAACATCCTGAGTTTTGAAGCTTTCGAGTTAATTGCGACAATATACTAAGGGAGAGCACTGCCGTCAAAGCGAAACATTGGAACTATTGGAAATAAATGTGTCCACAAAAATCCTAACTTCCATCCTTCCTTCTGCTTCTTTGCTGTTTACCTAATCCTAAACCGCAACGTCCGCAGCCCATGAACGGTGTGGTAGGGACACTGTTTCTAAAGATAAGCCGCCAAAGATTTTTCTTGTTGTCGTCTTCAACTTGTGATCTGCAACTGATCTGCAGATAGAGTTTCAGTCTTCAGAATAGAGTCTCTCAAGCTTCGCAAGATCCCCTCAATCCTAAAAGGTGTGATCTATGTTGTGACTTACTAGAGGAGGCGATAGGGCGAACGAAAGAGAAGTACTTTGAGCTGTTGGATAGATGCGCTGCGTCGGCTGCTGCCCTAGTGGGACTTGGTTCACGCCCGTGCTTTGTGTCTTGTACGCTGATTTCCCATCCATCGACCTACTCTAAGATACCGGTAGTGCTTGCGCTTGACGGAGGAACAGAAAATTCCATATAGCCGCAGGTTCCACTTTCGTCACTCATCTGACTCGGATACTTTGCAGCAAAAACATATAGGTTCTCAGCTCTTTTCAATGGCCAGCTGCTGCTATCTGAAGTGAATCGGCTCGGCACTCATGGCTGAATGCTGTTTAGATCAACTGGAAAAGAACTAGGTTGCTTTGCTATTGTGGACGGAACCATCAGTAATGTCGTCAATATAGTAAGACTATTGCTTTCGTGCGTACAAAGAGGCGAAGAAAGTCAAGGAACCGTGCACTGGTACAACCTCATGTCTCCAAGATGTTTCGTTGACAAAAGGGCAAAGTTTCAAGATGCCTAGAGCATACATAACCAAGATGCCTAGAGCATACATAACCACCACCTTGGAGGTGAGGTTTTAGACCCCTATGCCAACAAACCTTTTCACTCCTACCTCGAATTTCTCACCAGCTGCTTAAGAACTTTGCCTCCCAAGAGACGGACGCAAAGACCTTCAAACATAGACGCTGCAAAGGTTATGAAAGGCTTGACCCACTCTGAGAATCAAGGGATGGTGGGCATTTTAAATCTTACGCGTTTTGGTGAGATCCCAAAAGATAAGATCGCTTAGAGGCAACGGAAAGGGTCGCTGACGAGACGATACGTTGCACGTACAATAAAAGCACCGACTAGAAGGTGCGTCCATGTAAATGCCTCCAGCTCGAATCACGTACTTGCAACATAAAACAACGTGAAGACTGCTCCTCGTCCCCTGCCACTCAGCCAAGACCCTTTTCTGTCTTTAGGGTTAGGAATGGCGATATCCAGTCATAGCTCAATCAGTGCTCAGGAAGTTGAACTGATCGCGAGGTACTTCGACAGGATGGGAGAGCGATCCCTTAGAAACCTTCCCCCTGGACTTCCTACCTTCCCAATTCCCCTTTCCTACCTTGGCTTCCTATAACACCTCTCTTGACTTCGGTAGCTTCCTAATACCTTTGGTGCTCCTAAAGAAGGCCCTACCTTATCCTTCTCTGCCTGATGAGGGCTGCCGGAACTCGTGAGTACTTCTTTCTTCGAAGCTACCCGTCTCTTTGAAAGTACAAAGGTTCCTACTCATGATTGAACTAACAGAGACTTACTCTGAAGAGGTAACGGACAGTCCACTGCCTTTGGAAGACACCTCGAGGCCCCACACCAGCAGATGACTATAAAGATTGCTTTTACCACTCTTATATTACGGAAACAGCACCACGGACTCGTACCACTGTGCGCATGGTCTTTAGCCTGGCATCTACCTACTCCTGATTTGATACTTGGGCAGCATGGCACGTCTCTCTTCCTAGTAGAAGTTAGGAAAAGGGCCGTTTTAGATTGATTTGACAACGATGGTGCCCAGAATTAACAATGCTTACCATTGAAATTGTTTCGTCATTGTAGACGAGCGCTAACTCCTTCTGAGAAGAAGGAGCAGGCGGTGGCGCAGCGCTTTCCCTACCAGTGGGGGGTGCTATGGAGGAGAGTCCATGCGGATTGAGGGGACAAAAGAGAACGATCAGTCTCGCCTCCAGCGAGCTGGGAAACGTCAATGTTTACTTGCGCTTTTAGTACCTGGTGTGAGTGTGTTAGTGCCAGCTGGCGGCCTCACTGGTGGGCCCGGTGGCCCTGGAGGGCCAGGAGGTCCTGGGGGACCTGGAGGCGGAGCGTTGGGAGCTGGGTTTGGTAGAGGGACATGGACATGTTGTGGTGGGCCTTGAGCCCAAGGGTGATGAGGTGGAGGTCCTGGAGGGTACCTTTGACATCAAGACAAATTTGGGGAGAAAGAGATAAGAATAAAGGTTAACGAAAGATAAGTCCACTCCCAGATATTATCTCAGTACTGGTTCGTACATACCCATGATACGATGGCGGTCGAGGACCTCCATAGGGGGATGGTTGTGGAGGACGTGGGGGACCATAGCCTCCGGGTTGAGGAGGAGGTTGTTGACCGTAGGGTGGGTAGCCTCCATAGGGTCCCGAGGGTGGAGGAGGACGAGCATATGATGGTGGAGGAGTGTAGCCGTATGGCGATGGGACTGGGGGAGGAGCATACGGAGCATAATGGCCACCCTGAGCGGGTGAAGGTGGCCTAGGAGCCGGTGGACCTCTACCAGGCCCCTGAAACTGGCCATAAGAACTTTGCGGTGCCTGCTCCACTTTCTGCCTCTTGCTGGCGTCATCTAAAATAGTGAAGAAACGATGGGCCAACACAGAACAGGTCAGTGCGATCGTAAAATTTTTAGAGTGTAGAATTGGTAAGCCAACCTCCACGTCTAAAGCCTTCCGGTACGCCAACCATTCCGTATACCATCACATCGAGCGAGGCTCTGTCAGCCTTCGCATTTGGTACCCTGGTGGATAGTCAGAAATGGGAGCGCAGTCAGAGACGCTTGGTCCTAAAAAACTGCGCAGGCAGCTACTCATCGATCGAACTGAGAGGGAAAAGAACCTACTCTGTGATGGTCTCCTTATGGACCTGCTGCAGATGGATAGACAATCCATCAGCAGACGAAAGTCGCTTCCCACAGGCATGACACTTGAAATGCTGAGCCTTTTGGTGTTGGATGAGCACTTTTTCGTCATCAAAGAGTCGGTCGCAGTAATAGCAGAAGATCTCTGGCTTCTCTTCAATCTTCTTCTTCTTCTTCCCCATTTTCCCCAGCTCCACAGGACAGCAGAAGGATCTCCTGAAGTCTTCCCGTGCAGCTAGCTGTCTGCCAAGATCAGAGCCTGGATTGAACTGAAGATCTGATGACACAAAGACCGGCAGACAGCGGCGTCTGTGTCAGTCTTTCGCGCTTGTACTTCTTCAAGGCATGCTGATGCTCACCACCACCGCACACTCTATCTCCTCTTTACTTTTCAGGCCCAGTGAGGCCTCTTAATTAGGGGCGTCCCAGACGGCTATCTCAGCTTAAATTCGTACTTTCTTCTAATCTGGCGCTTGGCTCTTCCGTTCAATAGATCTGTTTCAACTGCAGTAGGAGCTAAATAAGGCCTTACTCTGTCTCGATCCGTCTACTTTTATTCTTCCCATATTCTACAACTTCAAAAAACAACTGAAGCGAATAGGGTCACCCACGTTACCATATCTTCGGAAAAGGCCGAATCTAGCATCAAACTTCACTAGAGTTCCGGAAATAATGGTGCCCGTTCGAAGGCTGTGAGTATCAGGAGCCAAGGCACCATCTGGTGGCGTTTGAGTTTCAGCGTGGCGTTTCTTGGATGAAGTCTCTGATCAGAGTCTGCAGTCCTGCAAGAAGACTGTGATCCAAGGAGGAAGGGATCTGCGGTCTGCGGCACTCATGGCGCACTGCGCAAACTACTTTGTAAGACTGGTGGCTGTGGAAAACCTCTCTGTGGGGGGAGGCCTTTTCGTCGGCCATGGGCCGAAGACTAATAAACTGTGCTCAATCGACATTGCCCGAACGCTTCGGTGAAGAACTGGGTCTGCGTGTTCCATGGCGCATAAATCAAAGGGTGTTCGGTTGATGATTGTACAAAGTTCGCACACTCTTGAACCGCAGTTTGTAGAGGCCACGGCGCACCTAAGAAGCTCTATACGCTCCTTTGGCTGTACCAACGGTGCGGTCTCAGGTGGCCTTTGTAGAGGTCCTGGTGGAGAGCTTAAGCTATGCACGGTTGAAGGTTGTACAAAATACTCGCAGGCTAAAGGGTTATTTACTAAGCACGACGCTCTGATGAAGCCTAGTGTTTGTAGCAGGCTGCGACGACAGAGCAGTCAGACAGGGTCGGCGTATCCCATGCAGCGATCACACTACGGTGCTCAGTGGAAGGCTGTCAAAATGGTGTGGTGGGTAGAGGAGTATGTATCAACCATGGTGCACCAGCAAAAATGTGCACTGCCCGCTAGTGGCAAAGCAGTATGGTGTTTGCGATCAGCATGCTTTCTCCAGGCAAGACTGTGCGGTCGAGGGATGTAACCATTGGCGTCAAGGAAAGAACGTTAATGGCAAAGAAGTATGGGCTAGCGCATGGTGCCAGCAGGAAGAAAGAGAGTGAGATTTGTAACTGTACCACTCAAAGTTTTGCGTCATGGTAAATGCGAGCTCGTGTATTAGAGAAAGGAATATATATTTCTTGCTAAGTAGTCAGAGAGGACCAAGACACGATAGAAGATCGCTCCTTCCTCGGTAGGGGTTGCTTGCAACTGTCATAATGGAGCCTTGGAAGCAGATGAGATGGCTGCTTCAGCGTACGACGATGTGATAGCTCAAGCGTCTTCTTGATTAAGGACCTTATCGTGGCCGTTGTTATGACGCACGGAGCTGGCGGGCTTTGGCATTGGCGTTACCTCCTAGTGCCGCACCCACAGCTCCCACGATATTCCCTGCTTGGTTAACTTTGGCATTATTGCCAGCTTGGAGGCCCGCGGCTACCGCAGCCAGGACATTCGCAGCTACGTTCTTGCCATTGGCTTGCTTTGCCGCACCAGCACCCGACGCCACGGGGGTATGAGAGGTCAGTGCGACCAGAAGCGCCAGGAAGCCGACCAGCGGTGAAGCAATCTTCATGATTTATCTTTGAGGATAGGGTGTCGCCTCGTCGCGGCAGTATGCCCTAACCTAGTAGAGTCGTCGTGATCTCGATGAGTGGCCTGTGGAGTCGTTAAGCGGAAGTGCTCAATCGCTTGGAAGTTTGTGAGTGTGACGGCTGTTTGCAACCTTTGTCGCTCTTACAAGGGGCTAGAATCTCTGCTGCTGCTGCGAGGAGAGAATGGTGACGGTCATGCTTCCCTCATTATGCTTGGAGACCACGTAACCGAAAAGGAGGAGGGAAAATGATGGGTAGGACGCTGCGAAGACCGCAAAGACTAAAGGCAGATGTCAATCTTAGGTGGTCAATAACGGAGAGCTTGCCAGTCAAACCATATTCTGCCAACCCTTCCCTATCTTGGCACTGCGAAAGTGAGTGCTAACAGGGAGTGGGTGAGAGCCGTAAGTAGTGGAGACTGCAGAGGCAAGCTGCAGCTTGGTATCAAGAAGCAAAAGGTAACCTGGTCATGATAGTGGGCGTTCGGATCAAGCCTTGCTTTGGCAGCAACTCTCAAGGACTGGTTATGTTGACGGTTGGGCTCATGCGAGATGAGAGTAAGACGACTGGCGGACAGAAGAAACGTGAGAGCGCTAAACTGAATCTGAGGAACTACGATGACTGGAGGAAAGTTTCCTGGGTGTGGCCGCAGTCGTGGCCATAAATCCCTCGATGACCGGTCTCGGGACTATCGTGAGCTTGATGTCCACTGTGAACTGCACTAGAATTGCGACCAATCAGACCTCAATCTAACCTTTTTTACGTCTACTCTAAGGTCAGCGATCTTATAGAAGATGATGACTCGTACCTTTATTGAACAGAGGAAGAAAGATTGTCGGTGACTGCAAAGAAGGAGCGACAAGGGGAGGCTAAAGATGACTGGCAGCGGAGCTCCAACGCAGAGACAAACAGACAGTGAGGAAGGCTACTACCAACATTCCCTTTCCCTTCCAATCTTGGTTGTAAGTTGTCGGCTTTGACGCTTCCCATCATCTTACTCCGACTCGTTTATTATTGAAGTTGGATAGATGACTGTCCTGGTTTCGAGGCATCGCCTTCATCTTTTACTATCCTTGTCCAGTACGGCACGTGGGGGAAGAGCGGGTTCACATAACAGTAACGTAGAGATCGTGGTAAGGCAATCTGTGGTGTTACGACACCTTTTTGCTTCTTAGAGGAGGTACATACATGCCTAATAAGAAGGCTGCATCAAGCACCCAGCTACGGACGAACAAAGGGTGGCACCAAGGCTATACCAGGAGGGACTTGAGTTGTTAGGAAAGCAGCAGCGTGTGAAGTGCCTGCCCAATACAGCGTACGGAGGAGGGGAGGAAGAGGAGTAAGACAGCAGCAAGAACGATTGATGCCGCCACAAGTGGTATCTGACAGCTACTGCTACTAATGCTCCACCACGTGAAAGACGTGAGGTGACTCCTCATTGGTTAACCCTAGATGTTGCTGATGCAGGAGGCAGCTTTGACGTCGTGCAGGAGGGTGACTTGTCTTCTCTTCCTGGGCTATTCCTGGAGACTACTATCGCAATGATGAGCGCAACAGGTTTGTTGCAGCATCTGGCATGCGGCATCTCTTGGGGACCATCTCTGCTACGGCTGAGCGTGGCGGCTCTGGTGAAAAATCCGCTCTCCCGTTCATCTAGTTAGTGTCAAGCGTAAGCCCCAGATCCGTTCGATACTTAGTAAGTTTAGCCAGCCAGCAGATCTATCATTAGTAACCGTACAAACTCGTTGGTTAGAATTAAATCTCTAGTTCTCTTGTACTTGTACTTGTACTTGTGTTCTGTTCACTTGTTATGACCTCCCAACTTTCCTTGTCGCGCTCTCATCACTTTCTGGTGTGGGCTTCGACCTGTTCCTCCTCCTTCGCTGGCTGATGGCTGATGGTTAGGCGCGGCGCTTTGCCGCATGACTGCTGTTCCTTGTTCTTTCGAACGTCAACGACAAGTTCTCCTCATGTCCTCAGGAAGGCCAGCAGCGACAGAGTTCATCAAGGTAGGAGGAGTACAACCTGCCGCACGGGATAAGCCCTTTTTGGGGGTTCTTTATGGTTGCTGAGAGCTCAGGAAGTACACCGGGGAAGATCTTCGTAGGAGCTCTGTCATTGATTAGTGAATCTGAAAGCATTTATTCTCCGTACACACGTGAGTTGCTGTGTCACCACAAGTTGACTGTGGACTTAGACTGCTGCCATGGAATGACATACACCGTTATTTGGGCGGCGATCGCTCTGCGCCCTCGGTACACGGCCCTACGCTCCAACTAGCGCACGATAACTCACTTCCTATTCTTCTAGCTCTCGATATGCTCAAGTGGCATAGATGCGACTGGGAAGGAATTGGCACTTCTACGCCACCATTGTCTTGAGAAGGGCTAGGCGCCGTCAATGAGCTGAAGAGCTCTCCACCTATGACATACTTTTCTCCTCTTGAGGCTTGTTCCATAGCACATTGTACCACGTTTCCCCTTTGCCTCATGTCGCCGCTTATCGTTCGGAGCGAGAATAAGCTCTCTTGCAGCAGCAGCATGGGCAAGGTTGGAGAAAGCAGGAAGCAGTAGATATTTGGACTTTCCTCCACATAGTTGACTCATAGTGATAAAAATCAGGGAAACTGGTACACGATCTGCTGTTCGTGCCATAAGCGCTTCTACTCTCTAACTAAATCTCTCGGTAGTTCCGCCGCTAATGCATCCTTCCCTATTGCAAAGCGGACATGCCGTTGTAGGTCATACAACGCAAGCGAATGTTCGTCTTGGACTTCGGGAGGCGGGTTGACTGAAAGCTCATACTTCTTCATGGTAGGCCAAGGTTAACGGACCGGGGACCACAAAAGCATCTGCTAGAGGTATTTTATTAGCCTTCCACATCGTGAAGTGAGCAGTAATGAAGAGAGAACGGTCGCCGCATCTACAAATCCCATGCAGGATGCCCTGTTGGGACATTAGGATGTCAAGCTCTTTCTTGAAACCTTTTCACATAGTGATCTCTCTTATAATCTCTCAGAGAATTTTCATGATCTCGAGCCTCAACTTTCAAGAGACAGACAGACAAGCACTGGGATCAGTCTGCCTGGAAGTACAGTCAGGAACGCGCGGGTATAGGATATGTATGTTGTGACAATGAGAGCAAAGTAACGAAGATCAATCGTGTTGACTGGCTGTAGCCTGTGTTTAGAGAACTACCCATAAGCTGATCACGAAGTATTAACAGAATCTGGCGTGGATGCTAGCATAGCAGTGCTGTTGGTCCTCCGCGGGCACTCCAGCCATTCAAAAAAGGGGCCAAGAAGGCAATCATGCAAATTCACTATCTGCTCGTTGAACAGGAAGGGGAGGCACACTCTACCAGCTCCCCTTCGGCACAACTTCTCTGCCATCCTTGGTGCACATTGAGACAAACTTGTCAAGACATGCCAGTCGCAGCTTCTCAGGCGTCGCTGGACTGTTGAGAAGGAAGTACCCCGTGACGCCATTGTCCTCACGAGAGGAGGCGATGGCGTTCTTCAGAGCAAAAAGGACGGATGAAGCGAGGAACAGTGGCGGCTCTCCTATTCCTTTCGAGGAATGGACTGCGAAGGGGTTATCTGCGTCCTACATGGATGAATTGTAAATGGAGAAAGGAGACAGCGGCAGATAGAGCATTGAGGTCAGATCCAGGTCAAAACGTCCTCCCGCCAGCAAGGCAGCGAGAAGCTAAGGCACCAACGAAAAACGCAGAGAAGGCGAACGAAAGAAGACAGAAAGATACTATGAACACGGGAACCATCATAAATGACATCCTAAAAAGCGGGATCGTGCCAACAGCATGTCCGAGGTAGTCTAAGGTAGAGACTTATCGATAAGATGAAAAAGGAGAAAGAGCAGGAATATAGCGTGAGACCCGAGCCCTTACCTTCAACAATGTGATCCTATAATCCAGGGGAGTATCGTTGAAGCTTGGGATTTTGTACGCTCCAGGGCCCCTAGTGAACAGAACTCCGGGCTTAAGCCAAGGATGTGCCTTGTCTCCCCAGACCATCTCTTCCATGGTAAACATGCCAAAGCCCTGTGCGAATGCCCCTTCAATCTGGCCAATGTCGAGACCCGGGTTGAGAGACTTCCCAACATCCATATGAATCTCTACTGCACGCACATGGGAGTCCCCAGTCAGCACATCGAGCTCTACCTCTGAGGTTGCCACTCCGTATGTGAAATAGTTGAAAGGTCGGCCTCTTTCTGCATTATTTTTGGTGTCCAGGTCCCAGTTATACCCACACCGATCGCCTGGCACCACGTAGAACCCGTGGGCAGAGAGGTCCGTTCGTTCCATGTACGCCTTCTTTACAATCTGAGGGAATGAGGCACCAGGCATAGTGTCTCTAAAGGGCTTCAGCCGATTGTTTATCTCTTCACAGGCATTTAGCACGGCCATTCCATAGAGGTCTGAGCTCATCGAGGCAGCAGACGGAGAACTGTTCGGTACCTTATCTGTCGACGTCTCGTTGACGTGTACTGCCTTGTGAGAGATGCCGAATGTCTCGGCTGCTATTTGGATGACTTTTGTGTGCAGCCCCTGACCCATTTCACAGCCTCCGTGCGTCACAAGGACAGTTCCATCCGTATAGACATTCACTAGGGCGCCACCCTGGTTCATGAACTTGGCCGTGAAGGAGATACCGAACTTGGTAGGAATAACCGCAATACCCCTCTTTTTCCACTTGTGCTCCCGGTTGAACGCCTCTATTTCTCTTTCTTTTTCTGCGAGCTTTCCGTCCCCCATCGCACTAGCCCAAAGCCGCTGCAGTGTGCAATGCTCCAATATCTCTCCATAATGAGTGACATCACCTTCTACGTAGAGATTCTTCTCTCTTAGCTCCCTTACTGGGATTCCTAATTCTTGCGCCAAGTGATCCATGTAGGTTTCAGCCACCATCATTCCCTGAGGTCCTCCAAACCCTCTGAAAGCAGTGTTGCTTGCAATGTTCGTTCGACAGACCTTCCCAATGGTCCTCATATGAGGAATCTTGTATGCATTTTCGCAATGGAAGAGGGCACGGTCACAGACAGCAAAGGAGAGGTCCTGGGAGTAACCTGCGTTGCAATAAAGCTGCAGGTCAGCTGCTACCAGCTTCCCATCCTTTGTTGCCCCAACTTTGTATCTTCCGTAGAATGGGTGTCTGGTCCCTGTGATCTGCATATCCACCTCCCTGTCCAAGGAGATCCGCACTGGGCGCTGCTGGAGGAAAGCTGCAACCGCTACTGCCATAGAAACTACAGCAGAGCGGGTCTCTTTACCTCCAAACCCGCCTCCCAGTCGCTTTACTTTGCTCACAACGCGGTTGTGGGGCAGGCCAAGGACATGGGAGATAAGATGCTGAGTCTCACTGGGATTCTGGGTGGACGAGATGACAGTGATTCCCTCTCCTTCTTCTGGAATGCACAGAGCGGCATTTGTCTCCAAATAGAAGTGCTCTTGCCCTCCAATGTTCACATCGCCCTCTACTATCACGTCCGCCGCCGCAAAGCCCCGGTCCACATCCCCTGACTCAATCCTATGCTCAACGGGGAAGAAAGATCCAGTAGCTATCGCCTCTTGAATGGAGAAAATGGGGGGAAGCTCCTGGTACGTGACTCGGACTAGCTTGGCTGCTTTCTCCGCGGAGGCTGGGGAAGTGGCGACAATGATGCCAATGATCTGGCCCACCGCGGTTACCGTCTCTGTTATAAAGCACTCTTCGTCTGGTGTGACAGGACCGACTCTGTTCGAACCTGGTACATCCTTTGCAGTGTAAAGCGCCACAAACCCCTCTACCTGCCTAGCAGGCTCTGCGTCTATGGAAACAATCTTGCCGTGGGGGCACGTTGAGAGCACCAGACCGGCGTAGAGGGTGCCAGGAGGAGAGGGTAAGTCGTCCGTGTACTTCGCAGCGCCAGAGACTTGGAGGGGTGCAGACTTGTGAGGGATGTTTTGCCCAACCGCTGAGAGCTTTGATTTTGGATAGCGCTGGACGCCGCTGCTAGTCGGCCTTTCCTCCAGTAGGAATCCATCAGATGGAGCCGGTCCTATATAGAGTATAGTAAGCAAAGTTAGTGCCATGAGGAGATATCGCCCTGGACAAGGACTAGGTTAAATAAAGCGAAGTTCTCTTCAATGTGAGACCTTTGAGAAAGTGAAAAAGCGAACAGAAACAGCGCTTACCGTCAATGACACCAGGAAGGTTCCAGAGCTCTGACACTTTGGAAAAGAACTTATAAAGGAAGCCAAGACAAAGAGATAGACGGTACTCTGACATGCCTCCCGGCACACCTTCCGGCAGTCGGAGCTCTTCTGCCAGGAGGGCTACAGTGGCTTCTGCGTTTTCTTTGGTAAAGGCTTTCCCCTGTTGATAGAAGAGTGAATGCGCTGTCCTCTTAACTGGCATAAAAGCCATCTCTTCAATGAGACGGGACAAATAAATTGCTTGGATAGCACAGCCAAGAAATTTGAGGTACAATGACAAAGGCACGGAAATTGGAATGCGGCAACAAGATAGATAAGGGTTATCCGCACCTGCAAGTAAGCAGCAGTTTTCAAAGCACCGACGGTGGTCGGAGCCATTCCTCCAAATGCAAAGCACGACTCAGCCACTATCAGAAGGCCTTCCCGGCGCTCTAGGCGTATTCTCATTCCTGATGTAACGATAGAAATATCGTCTTCTCTTCTTTTTGCCTGCTTAAATGGCATCACCAGCTCCATTGGACACGTGAAGGGAATCTTCACGGAGACGATGACCTCTTGCGGCTGGAGCGCCACTTTCCGATAACCTAAGAAAAACTGAGATACCTTAACCTCCCTCGTCCCACTAGTAGAGGCTAGTTCAAGCACGGCATCTGCAGAGTATAAAAGCGGATTGAGGTCGGAGATGGGGCTGGCCGTGGCAATGTTGCCTGCGATGCTAGCAGCATTGCGGATATGGTTGGAGGCGAACCACTTAAGCATGAGAACAATGGATCTGAGAGAATGAACTTCGCTCTCCTTTCTGTCTGCAATAACGCCTTCCAGGTATTTTTTCAGCTCTGTCAAAGTGACAGATGCCCCGACCCTGACACCTCTGAAGGCCTTCTCTGGGCTCTCTCCGTCCCTCGCGAACTCTTCAATGACCTGTGTTACTGTCAGCTCAGGAATGTTCGTGGGCTGTATGAGAACTGGATAGTGAAGGTTCTTGAACTTGGTTTCGATGCCTACTTCCGTATTTCCTACGACAAGTTTAGCCTGAAAAACACAAGCAGTTAGCCAACCAAGTGCCACTTCTTCCTCTGTCTCAAAATTTTACCTCTGGATGGAGCTTCTTCAAGACCAGCAGTTCCGCAAGAGAGCTTGGCCGGAACCACTTAACTCCTCCTTCTTCATAACATACAGAGCGCGGCGTCCGCTTCAGCAGCTCGGCGGGGAAGGTTGGCGGAGAGATAGAAAGAGCAGGAGCAGTGCCAAGCTTTCCTTTTGTACAACTAACAACCTCCTCTGCGTCCTCGATATCTCCGACATCCTTCTTTTTGTTAGGGCACGCTCCACAACAGCCATTTTTTGTCTCTCCATTTTCTGCTCCGTGGCTGCCACATGAAGGTTTGTCATGCGCAAAAGTCTTGGCAGCGTCCAAGATCGGACGATACCCTAAGATTTTTAATAAGGATCAGGCACAAGAACAACAAAGTTTCCGTCAGAGGGCAGCAGGAAGTCAAGAGCGAAAGATAGGGACCAGCATAGAGACGCAAGCAGGCATTTGGGTGGTATGGAACACAGAGGGTAAGGGGGAGAGGCAAAGGGAGCGAGAAGCAGAGAGAACAGGGCGGAGAGAGAGCAAGATGGGTTCCATACCAGTACACCGGCAAAGGTTGCCATCAAAGCTTTCCTCTATATCGCGCTGACTAGGCTCTTTCTCGTTGATTAGCAGTCCATAGAGTGACATAACAATTCCTGGCGTGCAGTACCCGCATTGTGACCCGTGAAAGTCTGCTATCCGCTGCTGCACAGGGTGAAGGCCGCGATTAGGATCCCCAAGCCCCTCAACCGTCACCACATGATGGCCGTCAACGCTTGCCAAAGGAAACAGGCAGGCATTAACAGTCCTATAGTGCGGGCTAGATCCCTCCTGATTGCCGATAACGACCGTGCAAGCGCCACATCCTCCTTCCCCACAGCCAAGTTTAGTGCCTGTGTATCCTTGGGAGCGAAGATATTGCAGTAGAGTAGTGGAAGGGCTGGGATTCGAGAGATGATGACGTGTATCATTGACATAGAAGAGGAGGTCGGTGCCATAGCTCACAGGGCCCTGTAGAACAGAAAACATCAAACTTGATGGCGGACACAGGGATACAGGGGAATAAAGGAAGAGACGGTCACTGCAGAAAAGAGAGCAACAACAGAGCAAGGCGGATCAGATACGAAGAGAGCAAGGAGCGCCAGAATAGCTTTAGGGAAACCTATCGTAGAACGAGGAGAGGAAACGACCCTGATGGACTGCATTTACCAAGCCGTCTTGCTCCTTCATGACCGTCCCCATCGTCCCGCCTTAGCTAAGCAGCTGTAGAGAAGACGCAGAAAGGTGGGGTCAGAGCCTTGGTTAGCTACTCTGCTGGGTCTGCAGACTGGCGTCAGCAGAGCTTGGAGCTTTCTTCAGAGGCCTGCTCAAGCTTCCTTCAGTCTGCTTGCTGCCTCTGCTTCTGACAGCAATCGCACTTGTGGGCAGGCGAGCGAGAGGCGACAGACGGTCTTCGGGTGCATCCAACTTTCTTCAAGTTGAACGAGACAGAGACACCAGAATAAAGCACTAGAAGAGAAAGAGAAACAGACAGAGAGGGCTTGAAGTGAGACAGAGTGAATATGGAAGGAGAGAGAGTGGAGTGTGAGTGGGCCAGACCTGGTGGGGAAGATAGCACAACGAGAGAGGGAGACAGACCTAGCGGTCAGACAGAGTCACAGAGAGATAGGTCAATGTACAAACTCTCCTCCTTAGCCTTGATGTGATTGTTCTTCTGTGGAGGAGGAATATCCTTAGATCTGATCTCTCTTCACTCTTAGGGTCTCCACTGCCAGATGGAATATCATTAGGTATCCCTTCAACCTCCGGATAAAACAGTCTTTGGGTGGTCTTGGACCCTCACGCGGTCAAATATCAGGTCTATCTTCTCACAAATACCGTTGTCTCTGCAAAAAGGCGGCGTATCCTTAGGTTCTCGAGAATGTCATGGCAGGTCATAGATCCAGCGAGGCTGAGTTTTCCAGAGCGCCAAGTGTCCTGCCTGTCCCACAGCAGCAGCGCCGCAGGTTCTGAAGGATCTGATGGTGTTCGGAAGATGTTGCTGATGATGGCAGGCAGCCAGACAGCAGGAGGGAGGAGGAGGATGTGAGTCATTCATCACCATGGACAGGGAGGAGGCGGGTTGTTCGACTGATGCGATGAGCTGGGGATGGAACAAGGCAGTCGGAAACGTAGGGACCAGCAGCTTGGTGGTGGCAGCATGGGGAGGCGCGAGTGAGGTTGCTTGACCGAGAGAACGTCCTTCTTGTTTGGGTGCCGCCTTTTATCCTCATCATAAGGTGAGTGAGTGAGTGGCGAAGGCAAGCAATGCCTTCGAGAGAGAAGCGGACCTCAGCATAACTAAATAAGATGAAGAAATAAACCACAGCAAGGCGGCGCGGAAGGTGTGAGAGCTATGGTGGGGAACGCGGTGAGATTGATCAAGTCGCTGGAGGAGGAGCTACCAGGAATAGAAGTATTATCCTTGCAATGGGAAGAGCTCACCCCGCTATACGGACAAGCTCCATTAAAATATCTGCCGGAGCTCCACGACTTCTTTCTCTTCTACGTACCCGCTTACCCCTGACAGAAGCTTATGTAGACGCTACATATAGGTCTATCCCCTTATTTCATTCTTCGCTGATCAATGCAGGGGTTCTTCTGTGGCCGCGCTGAGTGTTACACAGAAGGGTGTGCTTGCTTTCTGGCTTGAGGAGGTGTCAACGAGGAACGTGGTGCTTGTTAAGTTGTATAGATGCCGCATGGCATCGCAGGTCCACGGGAGACAACAAATATCCTGCTATTGGTCCTTCTACCTGCATCCTGTCCTTACATTCCTCGAGGATCAAGCAGTTGGGCCATTAGACTCCATAGTAACCGGTGGCTGTGTTCCTAGCCCGCTGCCATAAGCTTGAAGTCGTTAGTCAAGAACCATCGCAACGCAATAGTTTAGCTTTTGACACATTGATTGATGACCACGTCGTCCGTGACTGTGGACATAGAAGAGCCCTTGATGACTGGCCTCTGCTGCGTGTCAATCAAGACGAAGACAGAGAGCAATAGAAGTCAATAGACCAGCTCCTTACTAGATGAATGCTGGTGTCTTGGTCCTTGTTCAGCTGATGGATCATCAGCTAGAGGTAAGCTCATCTGCTGTAAGGCGTGTAAGGATAAGGATGATAAGGCCTTGTAAATCATAGAAGACAGAGCGATGATGATGGAGCTGTGTGAACAGATGCGGCCAAGGATACTGTGGAGGCGGATGGGTGTGGACGGCTAAGAGTTTGTAGCGCTGGGGTGGGTGGGCTTGTGAGGCTGGGTTCTTGAGTTGAAGATGTTTGTCCCTTGTCCCGCTCGTTGCGCCTTGTGATGGACATGCCTTCCCTCTCTTTCTCTCTCTCTCTCTCTCGCTCGCTCGCTCTCTCGCTCGCTCGCTCTCGCTCGCTCTTATGATCCTCTCTCTCTTCTTTCTCTTGATCTCTTCGTCATCTCCGTCTCACGCCCTCTCTACTGCTGGCCATGCTGTCTCAGTCACTTTGACAAAAGGTCCCAAACTTGACCGGCCTGTTCCAAAGCTTTGCGGAGGGGTGCGTCTCCCAATCAGTAGCTCCCGCTCTACCGGTGAAGCTAGCTCTCAATAGTCTCCGCTCCCTGTCGCTGGGGCTTCCTTGCCCTGCCCTCTCTACGAAAGTCTGAATCGCAGGGAAGAGAGAGCGAAGAGAGCTGAGGGGACAGACTGAGACTGTCATATATTGCTAGCAAGAGGTAAAATGACCTGGACCTGTACCATCTGCACGTTTCCCAATGAGGATGACTCAAGCTCAACCTGCGAGATCTGCGGAGTAACACGACTCCTAGAGAAAAGCTCCCTCTCGGCCTCCACGACAACGCTCGGTAGCCGCAATGAGCGCCCTCTCTTCTCCTCTCTCTCTGTCGAGCCAGCCCAACCAGCGATCTCTGCTGGCCCGCCCGTTGGCTTCAGTCATAGCACCAGCACATCCGCCGAGAATGCCCAGGATTCTATGAGTAGGGAAGAGCCTGTAGTCAGGCCCACAGCTTCATCGTTGCCCACTGCCACTATTGAGCCCGACCTGGGGCTAGAACATCAGTCGTCCCATGGAAGTGTCATCACTAGGCAAGAGGACGAAGAGTTCGACTTGTTCGGAGGTCCATCAGCATCAGCCGATGTTTCTCAGTCATCGTTCTCTTTCCCCCAGCCATCGCTAAACTCTTCCCTTCCTCTCACAGCCGCTTCTTCCAGCTCTACGCCTCTCTCTGCCGCGCCCGATGCAGCTACACCGACAGTCAGGACATCTCTTTCAACCGGTCAGACGGAACAGGACGTTTCGGTGAGAGGTGCCCATCCCACAGGTAGAGCTTCGTCCCCTGGTCTTGGTCACGCTCCTTTCGCCTAGCCTCCGTCTGTTCCGTTCGCTTGTTGGGCTAAAGAACCGGTTAACCTTCTTTAGGTTGACTCTTTGAAAGGCTCTAACTTCTCATCTTGAGGCTGAGAATTCTTGCGCTGTCTCATGTGGGTCTTTTTTTAAGGATCATTTTTCTTGCGTGTTTCTCAGACTCTCTTTCCCTCCATTTCTCGGGCTGCTCTCTGTCGCTCTATCGCGTTTTCCCCTCTAGTTCAATCTCTTGCTCCTTCACTCTCCCTGCTTGTCTCTCTGTCTCTCTCTCCTTCCCTCTCTCTTCCTTTCCTTCTCTCTCAATTCCTTCCTTCTCTTCCTCTTGCTTTTCTTCTCTCTCTCTTCCTTTTTGATATCTCTCCTGTTGGAACCTCTACTGCTGCCAACTAAACCCTTGCTGCCCCTGCCTTCCTAGGGATTGCAGTAGGGGGTGGCCGAGTCCTTCACTATCAGGCAGTCCTGCCTTTCTCTCTCCCTTTCAAGACGGTCGATGATGCTTTTGATGGGCGGGTAATCACGATAGGAGAGTATGATGTGCAACAGGGCAGCAGAGGATCAAGAATACGCCGGCGCGGACTCACGTCTGCTTATTCTGACCGCACAAAGCAGGATGATGGGTCCTGGGGAAGAGTGCTTGAAGATGCACTCACACCTGCACTGCAGTATACAGGTGAGAAGGGGCCAATAGTTGGAATAGGAGCCCGCCGGTTTGTAGAGACAGGACCAAGGGTCTACAGGTTGTTCACAGTTTTTTCTTGCAGTGGCTGTGTCTGCTTCCTTAGGCAGCTAGAATTAGGATGATGACTCCTCACTTCCCAGCTCTACGCGCCGACATTCACTTTCTCATTTCTTTTGCTCTTCTGGAAACATTTCTGGGTGCGGCTCCTCTCATTTTCCTCCGCCGTCCTTTGAAATTGATCTAGACACGGAGTTTCCGCCTTCACCTTCGTCTATTGCTCAAAGCGACAGTCAGACTGCAGCCAAGCTAAGGGGACAAGTCACGCACTGGCGACGTGTTAGTGAGTTCTTTGTCCATACAGAGTGAGTCCTAGGCATAGTACTGTCCGCGCTGAGTAACCCTTCCTTGCGGTTCTCTTCCCCCTCCGTGTTGACTATAACCTTCCTCCTCCATTTCCTTCTTCTTCCCTAGCTCATCACAAGTTCTTACTCTCAAAGACGGTGAGCTCCTCCCTTTCTATGGCTATCTTCGAATTCTTATCCTCTATCCGTGTCTCAGCATTCTCATCTCCCTGTTGTTGCTCTGGGCCCTATATGACCCTAGATACATAGAGTTGAAGCTGAGAGAGGATACTCCTCATGAGCTAGGTGGAATCTCTAATATCACCCCGGAGGACTATGCAGCTAGAACTAACAGTGGAGTTTCCTCTTCCGCCCTGTCAGTGGCTGAGGAGGTGGGAAAGGATTGCTGCTGCTCTAAGCTTCTCAATCTCGTCCTTTCATACCGCTGTAAAGAGTTCTTCGGTTACTCTGTGGGCCACCAGCGTGTCGTCCTGCATGGGCAGTAGATCTCTACCCGCGAAAAGCATTAGAGCCCGTCACTCTATTAGTCTTTCTGTTGCTATGTCATCATGATACTCTTTACCTTCTTTGTCCTCACTGTCACCCCGTCTTCCTTTTGCTTTACAGATTGTAACTGCGGGGTTGGAGAATGACCAACTGAGACATCATAAGCACTGTTCGCCTTACATAGTCAACTGGATGAACGAAGTTGTTGGAGGAAGCGAAGGCGTCCCACGCTTTACTCTCTTTTGGCAACTTAACATGCGCAACCGGCTAGAGCCTCTAACTTTTGCCGGATTGGGTCCATTGAAGGCACAAACCGAGGCTCGCCCAGGCAAAGTTCCGATGCTCGTTCTCGCTGTCCCTGTGATCTTCCGAGCTCCTAACGCGGAGCTGTTCGTTCCTCCAACTCCGTTATCTCCTACGCCACCGGGGTCTGTACGGCAGGGAAAGCTAGGAGATGGCTACCTGCTAGGGGCTCTCTCTGCGCTTTCCTGTAGCCTTCCTAGACTCCTTTCCCTCTTTCCAGGTGAGCTAATAGACTGAGTTGGGGGAAATCTTGCTAACGTTATTAGTAGTTACGCGCTCCCTGCTAGTCCACGTTGGGTCTCAGCCTTTAGGTGGACTTGACATCTAGCTGACTGGCCTCCTACTTCTCAACCACTTCAGAGTCTCAAAACACCGTGCCCCAGAGGTACAATGACTTAGGCGTTTATGCAGTCAGATTTTTCAGGGACGGTGAATGGCGGGTGGTGATTGTAGATGACCAGCTGCCCTGCAACAAGCAAGGAAGACCAGCGTTTGCGCGGTTTGCGGCAGGAAGAACAGAGCTTTGGGCGTTGATCGCAGAGAAGGCGTACGCAAAACTCTATGGGAGTTATGAAAGAATTGAGGGTGGACAAGAGAAAGAGGCGCTGGAGGAGCTAACTGGTGGCTATGCTCTGTCTCAGGATCTGAATCAGGGAGAAGAGGATGCTTGGCAACTCCTAGATCGCACTTTAAGAGAGGGAGGGATCATTTGCGCTTTGCGAGGAGAGAGGGTCGACTCTTCTACAATCTGCCCTAGTGGCGGAAGAGGCTTTGGCATATTGGGGGTTGCTAAAGTACAAGAAGGCGGTAAAGGCGGAGAGGAGCGCCTGGTAAGGCTGAAGAATGCTTGGGGCCGAGGTCAGGAGTACACTGGACCTTGGTGCGATTGGGATCCACGTTGGCAAGGGTTGAGCAGGGAAGAAAGGGACAAGACTGACTTCATAGCAGAGGAGGACGGGAGCTGGTGGATGCCTCTATCACTCTTCCTTCAGTATTTTCCAACAGTGATTACCTGTTTTACTCCTGCTCTTCATGAGGACTGGTGCACACACAGAGTCAGCGCTTCGTGGACTCCCCAGCTCTCTGGAGGAAGGCGTGCCCCGCACCTCCATCCGCAGTTCTTCCTTTCTCTAGACGGAGAGAGCCGTGTGGTGATACATATAGAGCAAGAAAGCAAGCGATTGAGAAGAGGAGACGGCAAAGAAGGAGGTTACGATACGGCTATCAATGTCGTCGTGGCCAGCAACGGAGAGATGGGAAAGCGAAAGATTGACATTGCAAAGGATCTCGTGTATAAAGGAAAATTCCATCGCTCCCAGTCTATTGCAGTGGAGCTCTCTCTCCCTGCTGCTGCTACACCCTATGTCATCTTCCCTATCACTTACGAGGCTGGGGTATCTGCCTCGGTCACGCTCTCAGTCTTCACCAGTGCATCTTCAAGGATTGAACCCCTGTCCGACTCAATTCTTCCTTTCTGCGAAGTCTGTAGGAAGGTACTCGCCGATTCCTTCTCCGTCACCAACGATAAGGAACTGGTATGTACCTCCTGCCTGGAAGATTACCGAAGACAGCGCGCGCCCTCTTGTGCTCATTGTACAGAGAAAATCTATGCACTCCCAGGACGGTTTTCTGGACAGTTCTTCTCGTTAGAGAGTGGCGAGACAGTGCACCAAGAATGTATGGCAGAGTATAAGGCACAGAAAGCGGACAAGTGTTGTCATTGCGGTCGGCCGATTGTCCCTGTGCCTCAGATCTTTTCAGGTCGATTTTATTCCTTGGAGGGAGGCAAGAAGTGCCATGAAGAGTGCTGGGAGGTCTATCAAAAAAACAAAGCAGACAAGTGCGCACACTGCGGTAAGGAGATTCTGAAGCTTCTTCCTCAATTCTCGGGAAAGTTCTATACTTTAGAGGAGGGAGAGCAAGGAGGGAAGAAGGTCCATGCCGAATGCTGGCAGAGCTATCAAGAGACCACTGCTGAGCAGTGTGAACACTGTGGTGGGCCCGTTTGCAAGATTGAGGGAAGGTTTGATGGCCGCTTCTATTCGCTACCTGGAGAAGGGAAAGTACACGGAGAGTGCTGGGAGGCGTACAAGCTGCAGAAAGCTGAAAGATGCGCTCACTGCGGCGTTGGCGTATGTCCAATCCCTGGTCGCTTCGATGGGCGATACTACGCACTGCCCTCAGGAGAGAAAGTGCATGCAGAATGTTGGGAGACATTCAATAAGAAATGAAGGGGAAGGACATGTGGAGGAGGCTGGGCTGGGGCAGGAGAGGCGAGATTGCAGAGGTCAAATGGGTAAATATAGCAGCCGGGGATCTGGCAATAAGTTAATGCGGTTGAAGTTGCCTCATACATACCAATTCAGGGAGCCAACTTCAGCACTGTGATACGGGTACACCCTATGACACACCTTGTGGCCCTATAAATAAAGTGTCTAAAAAATCTCTCCATGAGACTATGGCGTACTTTCTCCGCTAGGGACGGCCCCTCTCTAGTCTGAGACCGCTTTCTGCCAACAGAGCTAGTTATAAGCAAAAGGCTCTGCTAATGAACTCGCAAAGTTCTTTCTCTCCAGGGACGGAGTTCTTTTCTGTGCATGAACTCGGATAGTTGGACATCAAAGGCCCAATCCGTCTTATTGGGAGCTCTTTGACTTTGACTCAATCTTCGTCTAGTCCTCTCCTTATCTTGGCTCCCCAGGCTCCGATCTTTCTCCGTTTGTATATCTCAGACCTTGTCCAAGGGAATCCCAGCGGCGTCCAGGGCATCTCTCACCCACTGTGGCACCTCACCAGCTGGATACTGCTCAGACATGAAGTTCCGTACGAACTCAGGAAAGGTTCCAGCGATAATACTGGCTCTCAGTCTCTCCATCAACCGGAGCATGTACACAACGTTGTGATACGTGACCAGCTGCCCTCCAGAGCCTTCAACTTTCACCAACGCGTGCAGGTACGCCCGGGAATAGCTTTGGCAGACAAAGCAAGGGCAGGAATCGTCAATTGGCCGAGCATCTGAGGCGAACTCGGCTGCCTTCAGCTTAAGAAGCCCGGAGGGGACAATGGCTGTCCCAAATCGGCCAGTTCGAGTGGGCCAGACGCAATCATACATATCGACACCTAGGGCGGAGCAGACGACCAAGTCAACTGGATAGCCGACACCCATCAAGTATCGCGGCTTGTGGGCTGGCAGGTGAGCTGTGCACTTATCCACGACCTTCCAGAAGGCTTCCTTTGACTCGCCTCCTGCTAGGCCGCCGATAGCATACCTGTAGCCAATGAGCAGAGTTAATATAATCAGAGAGAAAAGGGTTACGTACAAGGCCAGATAAGATTCGATAACTAGTGTAGAGAACTCTTAACCTGGCCAACTCTGAAAAGAAGAGAGAGCAGGTGATAATACTCAGGACTGGGTGAGCTCAGACGACACCCAGAAGACAAATCGAGCGAGCTGAGGTCCAGAAACAGAGAGATCGAGAGACTCACTGGAGGACAGGAAAGAGCAGTTTAGAGCCAAGTGGACACGGGACAAGACACTAGATTGAAAGAATATGGTGAGCGCACCCTGGCAGATCCCTCTCCTTCAAGGCATCGAGGCAGATCTCCCTCAATCCTCCGGGGCTTACGTCCAGTCCGCCCTGGACAATGCCGAATAGATTTTGGCTCTCAGGCTTCTCATGCGCAGCAATACACCGATCAATCCACCTAATTGTCCTCTCACAAGCTTCCTTGAAGCGGACCGGATCTGAAAGGAACGAGGCCCGACGTCAGTGACTGGCATCAGGTGGGATCTGTCAAGAAGAACAAGAGATAGCTAACACAGATGAAGCTCTCTATCTTTTGAATAACGGCACGTGGCTGAACTCCGTCACCCTCTCAGGTGGCGGAAGTAGACGCAAGATTTGGGATGATGGAGAGGAGGAACCGGCCGCAGAGGATGACTGCTTGAACGAGGAGAACGAGTAGAGGATATTGGAAGGCAACATATGCAGATAGAGGCGAGATAGAAAAGAGAGAGGCTAGCCCATAATAACACAATCGCTATGGGCACGGTTACCATCGATAGTGCTTGGGGCGACATCGTCAAGGGCCATCATGATGTCCGAGCCTATACGATTCTGATGCTGGATAGACATTTCCGGGGTGAGAAGCATCCTTGTCCCGTCAACAGGGGACTGAAAATGAACTCCTTCCTCTGTTATCTCGGCCAGTTCAAGGAGCGAGACCATTTGGAATCCCCCGCTGTCCGTCAGGATGTTCCGGTTCCAGTTCATGAAGCGATGTAACCCGCCCATGTCATCCAGCAACTCCGTGCCGGGTCGGAGTGCCATGTGGTAAGTGTTGGCCAAGATAATCTTTGCATCTATAGGCGCGGAGGCCATTTGGGTGGAAGTTATTCCTTTGATGGTGCCTTGAGTGCCCACAGGCATGAAGACGGGCGTATACACCGGACCATGAGGAAGGTAGATAGTCGCAGCCCTTGCGCGCTTGTAGGAAGCGTGGACTTCAAATTTTAAGGCGGGAGACTCGAAGCATAGTCCGCGAGGCATCGGGTACTTCTCAACATGGTCTTCAGTCTTCTTCTTGTCAGTAACTGTCATGTTGAGATGGGGACACGATGGGCTCTGCAGAGCGTCCTACCCTATGTGCTCCTTAACCGGACCGCCACTTTGTCAATGCTGCTCCGTTGGACACTTCCCTTCGCCGCCATGCACCGTCTTTCGATCTCTCTGGCCTTCTGCGTCAGGGTTGGAGCTGTGTCGTCGGAGCTCTCAACTGTGACTGCCGCTTCGTTTGAGCTGCGGCCTGGAAGCTTGCGAACTGCCCATGGAGAAGGCTCAGTCAGCCATCAATCAGCCTGCTGCATAGCTTCCAACAGCTCCTGGGGGAGGTCGACCAGAGACCGCATATCCCTTATAAGGGGAGAGAGATATGGTAATATAGCAGTTCTTAACGAGCTTTATTTTGTATCTGTCTGATTCTAACCTTGTAGAAGAAAACTTGTCTTTTCTGGTGGTCAGGCGAACGGACACAGCGGCAGGACCCAGATGGAGCTTCAGATGAAGACTGAGTTCTGAAGACTCTGGCATCGGATTAGTGAAGGCGTAATAGAGGAAAGGCAGACGATAGAGGATGCAGCGGACTTCACGTGTTGGAGACAGGTCTAGCCCCTGGTGATACGGACATCTTAGGGTCAGAATGCTGGTCTCTCCTTCCTGCTTTTCCGGTTTTATAGTTTCAAATAAATCATCTTGCTTGTGACCACGAGGGCCACAAGCTTCTGGTCTAACGCTTAAGGATCTAACGCTTCAGCATCTGACACTTCATGACAGTTCGAAGCCGGCGTTGGAGTGGATAGAATAGAGAAGCTTCGCCCTAAGGACTTCTTTCGAAGAGTACTTGGGCAACTTCAAAAGGTTGACGCAGGTCGCACTGTATAAACAAACAGTCAGCAAGCGGCCGTGGCTACGGTAGGAAGTCAATAAGGCTATGACTCACCTGGAAGGCAAACGCTCAGAGTCATCCTGGACTCGCACTTGCTGAATCGTTAGCGGAGGATTAAGATGGTTGAATCCGAGCAGCGGCTGCCGAGGACAGCTGAAAATGATAGAGGGTATTGTTAAGGGGAAACAGAGGCAAATGTTTGTCAGGAATGAATTTGTGATAGCAGGAGGATAGCCTCCCGGAAAGAAACACACGGCCAAGCTAAGGTGCACAATCCTACCTGGTGATGAACTTCAACAAAGCTGCTCGGTCTTCAACGCTAAACTCCCGCACCACCTCCCAGAACCAATCTATGTAAGCCTGAGAAGGGTGATACCCGCTACTATACGCAGTGTGCTGCTGCATATCCTCAATGTTGAGGTCATCCGTGCCACCTAGTAGCAGCTGCAGCTCCTGAGGGTTGAACATGCGTATCCACTGACTCGGTATGAGATCTCTAAAGCCGCTTAGAAAAGCCATACATTGCTGCGACGTCTGGACATTCAGCTTGTAGTCAGCCATTAGGTGGATGTACCGGATCACGTTGTCCTTTGTGACTGGCATCGCTCCGCCATTTGGACAGAGCTCCACTCCACGGGCCTGCCCAAACTCATTCTGCACCATCTCGAAGTTCAGCGAGAGATCTTCCCAGTCCCCGTCATAGGTCTTCAAATAGTGTAGATTTCGATATAGTTCCGGATCCAAAGACTGCAGATCGTCAATGTAGTTATACTTTCCAAGCAGCTTGTTAAGAAAGGGCAGGGCGAACCGCGGCTGGATGAGAATCCCCTCGTACAGGCCCTTCCCAACTATTCTTCCCAAAAACCGGAAGTGCTCAAGATGAGAATCAACCACCAGGTGAGAGGATGGATTGGGGAAGAGCAAGTGATCACTGGTCTCCAGGAAGAGAGCATACTGCGGGTCAAAGGCTTTACTGCTCAACAGGTCCATGTACTCCTTCAGTAAACCACCGCCATCAATCCCTGATTCATCCAATCCGTGCTCATTGACCAAGCTGATCTTGAAGAGGTACTTCAATCTGTGTTGGGTGCCTAGCTCACTCCAGCTTTCAAAGCTCTCTTCGTAGATGCGCTGGCGCTTAATCTTTAGCCAGACAGCAGCGTCCCTGCCTTGGAACTGTCTCTTAGCCTTTTCTTCTTCTAACAACCGCTTGAAAATAAGTACGCGGTCATCAAAGGGTAGGACTTGCGGCAATGCGGTAAGTATGGGGGCCACTTTCCTTGATACACCCGTACCATCTCCATTTCCTTCCATCCCAGGAAGGCGAGGCCAGTGCCAAAATTCTGAGGGAGTGAATTGCCGTCGACAATTGCGGTCATAGAGTTGATTATACAGTTTTGTGGCTGAGATGAGAAGAAGGAGATCTGGCACCTTGTAGGGAGGAGATAGCGAAGAGCCGTCTACCCAGAACATCTGGTAGAGCAGTCCACGAACGAAGGCCCCTATCGCTCTAACCTCGGAGAGGGAGAAAGGGAACTGCTTCTGATAGAACTCCTCGTCATCTTGCGCCAAGAGCAGGTGGCTGTATCCCGCAAATAAAAGAAAGAGCAAAGAAGAGACCTCCGGAGTTGCAGTGCTTGCAGAACTGGCTTTCTCCACAATCGGCCGAAGAAAGAGCCAGAGACGACGAAGTATGGGGTTGGAAGGGTTGGAGAAGGCGATAGCATTCAAAATAGAGAGAGCCAAGCCCGTCGGTGGCTTCCGAGCATTAACATAGAACTCAGCTCCTTGCTGGCAGAGAACGGCAGCATACAGCTGGCAGACCGCGAACGGAGCTTTCCCAGCACCCTCTCCCTCTACCTGCATCCGCTCTGATCCATCCACAGTCTTATCTTCAACCATTCCTTCCTGAACCTCTTGGAGAGCAGCTTCGAAGAGAAGAGACAAGAGCCTGGAGTCAGCAATGCGCCGAATCCCTTCACTGACCTTGGACCAAGTCTCAGAATTGCGTGCGCTTCTTCCGGCAAGCTGGACTTGACTGGCCTGCGCTCTCAATGCTTGCCTGACTAACTTTTCCAGAAAGCTATCTGAGTCTATTTGGAAGGACTCCAAGTTAACCTCCGACGCTTCGTCATCAGACTCTTCGTCATAATCATTTGAAGCAAAGGAGGCAGAAGCTGGACCGTCTTCAGGGCCGATAGCATGAGGAGGAAGAAGAGGCACGACCAGCTTCAGGATGAAGATAAGATGTCGTGCTACCTCGAAGTCCAAGGAGCCCAACAAAGAAATGTCCATGAGGTTGGCTACTAACACCTCCAATCCATCTCTACTGCCCTTTGTTGGAAGCAAGTAACTCTGATGGCGCTCAAGAGAGAGGAGGAGCCATCGTACTTGGGTACCTTCTCCGAAGACCGCGGAAAGAAGCTGTTGCCGTAGGGGAAATGTCGCTAAAAGAAAGGAGGACAGAAAGTACTTAGAAAAATAGAAATAAGAGCGGAGAAGAAGACTGAAAAGGCTTGACAATCCTCTAAGGTCCTTCTGTCTCTGATCTCCAACGCTCAGAATCTCACGAGTGACGTCCAACATAAGCTGGACCCGCCCCTGGGTGGCGCTGCCTGCTCCCATAACCTTTGCCAACTGCATAAAGAAGAGTTCGTTGCCACCTCCTAACCACAGGAATACCTTCCAGCATCGAATCTTCAATCGTTCAATGCCATCCCCTGAAAGGGAGATTTGCCAGTTCGAAGGGATAAAGCTTGCTCTAAGCTCCATCCAGAAGTCAGAGAGCGACTGGTCTATTGCCGTTGATGATTGAACAGACGAGGATGAAGGACTGTTCATTGCATGGGCCGATGGGCGAGTCATTGTCTCTAAACAAAGCCATAGCAGGCTCTTCATCTGGAATACCCAGCAATTCCCTTCCAGTTCATCATCACTTCCGCCCTTAGCAAGCCAGCTGTATCCTGCATCTGAAGCTTGAAGCCCTTGTCTGAGGAACTGGGTCATACGCACCAAGCGCTGGACGTCATCTTGGCAAGAAATATGAGGAAGCGCAAACCCCAGAAAGTTCCAAAGAAGGCCTCGCAAGTGCTGTGGGAGCCGTTCAATAGAAAGATTACGCGTGAGCTCTCCGTCAATGCTCAACGAAGTGGGGACGTTTGAAAGCCTACCTGCTCCGGAAGTAGAAACTGAGCCCCAGCAGCCGTTAGCAGCTGCTGCAGCTTTTCAATGTCGTGGACCTTCTGGTCCCAATCTGAGCGCAGTCGTCGCTTAAGTGAACGCTGGGAAGCTTTTGCCCGCCAAGCCGACTGAAGTTTGATCGCCCCTTGCGTCCGGACTCTCTCCTGGGCTCGACCTTCCCTCTCTGCGCGTGCCCGTTGAAGGACATCTCGCTTCTCTATCTGCTTCTGCTTGCTCCTACCTCCTAAAGAGACATTCCTCCGCTGTTGAAAGTTGACCTTCCCATCAAACATCGCTCCTTAGCACCTAGCCTTTCGCCCTCCGGGTTAAGGAAGTGTGGTCTCTTTGACAGTGCCCCAATATTGGAGGATGGCACACGTTCTCTTCAGCGGAATAGCGACAATATTTTCAAACGGACCGGCATTGATGATTCTTCTAGGCAGAATATTAAAGGGCACTTCCCAGGACAGGCAGTCTGTAGGAGCTTAAAGAGGCGAGGGAACTTGATGGACCCGACACATAGACACAACAGGCTGCTCTTCCGCGCAATGGTTTTGCGCAATGGTAGTAACAAAGCATAGACTAATGACACTCTCCCAGTCCCTGGCGGGACATCAAGCCATACGCAATGACAACAAGAGCAGGCAAGCTGGAGCTGACTATGAAAAGCTTCAGAATAGCCTATGAGAAGGAGAAGACCCACAGCTCGGCTGCTGATAAAGATTCCTGGCACAAAGCTCCTAGAAGCGACACCACTTTCTCATGAAAAACGCCTTCCTTCTTGTTCTGTGCCTGAGAGGAAACAATAGGACGAGGAAATGTTTCCACAGAATACCCCTGAAAGCTTAGACTATAGGTAGCAGAAAAGCTTCTTTGAATCTTTCAAATGTTGCAATGTAGCTATTGATTAATCACCATTATAGATCTACCGTTTCCGATCTTTGAGTTATTGATTTTATTGGCTGTGAATCTTCAGAATTGACGGCAATAAACTTCATCATCCATGGAGCTCCAGACTCTTTCTCCATGCTCACTCCTGTTTTTATAAAGGGCAAAAGGAGAAGGGCCGCTCATTGTGCAGCTTGGAAAGTCTTGCACGGCCCTTCTTTCCTATCTGTAAACCGCGGATATGTCTCCAGCTGTAAATTCATAAGTCGGGATTAGAGCTGCTCAGAGCTCCTAGCTGAACACTCAGAATCGCGCGGGTTTGTACCTCATAGCAAGGGAGAAAATGTTAAGTCGTGCAGGCCTTAGCCGGAACCTTTGGCTGAATGAGACAGCTAGACTTCTGCCTCAGGTCAGGAGATCCCGCGCTCCGTGCTCTTTGCGCTATCGAGCGTCGCCGGTACCGATAGGGATGACGGAGTCAAGAGATTTTATGACTATCTTCCGCATATTCAAGAAGGATAAGAAGGATGAGGTGAAGGAGGATGAGGTCAAGCCAGAGGCTCTCCCAGAAGTGTCTGAGGACAAAAGCGCGTTTTTCTCGGTATTTTCAGAGCGCCAGCGCGTGTACCGCCACAAGAAGATGAAATCGGAGATTAAGAACGGATACTTCAAGGACTTCAAGGAGTACAATGACAGTATGAAGACTAAGGTATATTGCCGCCCCCTCGGTTGCACAGACCACTCTCTCCTTCCTCTTTCCTCTAACTATCACAGCAGCAATGTCTCGCGGTCAGAACTTCAACTGTACCACCATCTGCGTCGTTTGGACTGTCGTGACCCTCCTCACCTTGTCCTCTCATCTCTTCTTTGCTGTTCTTTCTCTCTCTCTTCTTGCGACAGTATGCATATCTTTATCCTGCTTTGCTGTTTTCATCACGAGTCTGACAGCTGTCAACAGACTGTCCATTCTTTTGAATTGCAAGATCCAAAGAAAGCAGTGGCATTCCCAAGAATGAGAGTGCCTAACCTTCTGGGGCAGGAAGTTCAGCTCCCTAGTGCCTTCCAGGGAAAGGTGACCCTTCTGCTGGTTGCCTTTAAGCAGTTTGGATGGAGATTTGTGCCAGACTGGAGAGACAAATTCCTTGAGCTTACCGCCTCGTAAGCAAATCTCTCTCTCTCTCTTTCTCTCTCTGTCTCACACACATACACACACTTAATCATTCGGTGTGCTGCTCGCTTACATCGCTTCAGCTAGACTGCTGCTGAGGTCCTGAGTTTGTCCTAGACTTTGTTCTAGACTTTATCTTCCGAAGAGTGCCTTCAACACATTTCTATGTCCTGCAGTCCGGCTATAGGAACTCTCTTTGCTGCTGACTCCTGGCTTCCAATTTTTTATCCATCCCCCCCTTCGATGCGCTTTGTACCTTGATATGGCTTTACAACCTTTGTCTGCGTCTCCTCTCTCACACTTAATCTCCCTATCGACATCAAATCATTGTCCTTTAGCGAGAAGAACGTCCAGACATATACTCTCTCTGCCACTGAAGAATGGAGATTTAGATTATTCCGGGGTCCCATAAGAGATGCGTTACGAGCGCAGACAGACGAGAAGCTTCATAGTCACTCTTTGAGTCTCTTTGCACCCATTCCGGTAGGTGGAGAGACTTACACGCCTCCAAGACACCATTCCTATCCTTTGTACGTCTTGGTCCCCTAGGAAGACTGACGAGATCTAGCGGGTGGCTTTTTCTCTATCTCTTTTCACCTCTGACTTCTGTCTTGCCGCTGTAGGAACTGAGAGCGCTGCTCAACATGTCCAACACGCTCTTCTGTTATGCCTACATCATTGACTCCAAGGGCAAGGTCCGATGGAGGTATGTCTCCCCAGAAGTTTCTTCTTCTCATTGCCCACTAAGTAGACTCTTCTGTCACTTCTCATTTTCGCGCTGCCATAGGACCAGTGGGCCGCCATCAGAGGGAGACGTTGAGGAGTTGGCGAGTATGATACAGCCCTTGGTCAAAGAAATAGAAAGCCCTACACCTGCCACCATTTCCAAAAAGAAGGGTCGAAAGGCGTAAGTTCGTCTATGATCAAGAAGAGGGAGGGAGAGAGGGGGGAGCGGCGGACCCCACTCAACTCTCTCTCCTAAAGCAATAAATTATTTAGTGGGGACCTTCCTCTGTTGGCCCTGTGTATCGTTGGACTCTTCCACTTTCTTCCCATCACGTCTCTCGTCACGCCTCTGTTTGCCGCTGATCTCTCTTCCCTGGACTGGTGGATCGAGACAGAATCTCCGTAGATCGTGCTCTTCGTCGCTCTCGCTGCTCCAGTTGACTGTTTCTCAGTCTGCGAGAAGGGGGAGAGTTTGAGATTAAATTGTCAATCTTTGAGAGAAGAGCTAGGACAGGATCTCCTCCTTTTCCCGCTGTAGCTGCTCCTTTAGGCTGATACCCGTCAGACGCGCTCCTACGTAGGGTAGAGGGATAAGGAGGAGAATAGGTTTCGGAAAGAGTAGCCATTGCTGGACTGGTGTTGGCAGGAGCCGGGGAGGCCAGCCAGGCTTTCAGAGCACTAATAACAGCCAGAGAATGTACTGCATATCGCCTCCATTCTTCCACCTGCGAGGACGTGGATGCTGGAGATAACAGGACGGATGCCGCCTTCCTACACTGAGCCTCTAAGGCAGTGAGAGCCTTTGTAGCATCAGACGTCGTCCCAATTTCTGGCTCCTCGGCCCCTCTGCCCCAAAAATAGGCTGTGGCCTCTCTAGGGCTGAGCCCCGCTGCAGCCGATCTGCTAGGACTTTGCCTCTCTCCTGCTCTACTTGGACTCCTGTTTCCTCGCTCCGCTTCTCGTAGTCGATGTTGGAGCTGTAGTATCTCCTCTTCTTTACCATCCAGTTCTCTTCTAAGGTCTGCCAGACATTCTTCCTGCTTGGACTCTTGGGCAAGGAGGCGGCCATGGGCCGCTTCTGCTTCCCCAGACTTCTCAGAGAGGCTCTCAGATAGACTTTCAACGTTCTGTCGGAGCTGCGCAAGGTTTACAGACCACACAAGGAAAAGGTAGTTCTTAGCAAAGCATGGACTAACAGTGGGACGATTGGATGAATCAAAGGCGGCTACTACCCCAGAAACTCGTCAGACAGTGTAGAGTCAGCACCTCAAACAAGGTGGTAGCATAACTATAGGGCGGAATGGAAGTAGCGGCTGTTGAGCATTTATCGGCGCTTACTCGACCAAGTAAGCTGCCATGGTAAGATATCACTGATTTGGCCCTTTTACCGGGTAAATACGTGGAAAGTGACTGTGAGCGAAGGTAAGGAAGAGAGAGAGGCACAACCAAACGCACAGGAGAGGGCGGAGCATGCGCTTTCTTACCTCTAGAAGTACCTGCTCCTGCTGGGTATTCCTCTGCACGAGCTCGTCGTTCAAGGTTTCCTCTTGAATCAGATCCTCCAAGATCTCTGCGTAGTCACGCTTGGCCACTGCGATAATGTCAATGGCTTTCTGGAGTTCCTCCTGCAGCCGTGTCTTCTGCTCTCTTTCCGCTGACAAGCTCCTCTCGGTTTCTTCTTGCTGCCTGCGCAACTCTGTCTCTAGGGTTTGTATCTTGCCCTGATATTGAGACTCAACATGGGCTAAATGTGTAGAGGTAGCACGCTCCTTCTCCTCTCTTTCCCTATGCTGTGCCTGTAGTTGGTGAAGAGCTCTCTCCCTTTCCTGAACGACGTGCTGGAGCTGGAAAAGCGCTCTGTCTCTGTCAAAGAGAAGTTGGCCATAGTGCTCAACTCTTGCCTGCATTTGCTGGATCAAGCTCTTTTGTGCCTGTCCTACGTCTTCTCTCTCCAGCAGCTTCCTCCCTAGCACCTTCTCGTTTTCTGCTTTCTCTCTCTCCAGCTGTTGGACTCTTCCTTCTACTGTTTGGAGAGAAGCCTGATATTGCCTTTGGATATTGAAAAGAAGTTTGTCTCTCTCTTCTCCCACTCTTCCTATAGCTCCTTGTAGCTCCTTCAACTCTTGCTCTAAGGTGGAAATCCTCAAAGCTTGTGTCCGGATAACATCTTCAGAGCCGTTGGGGAGGGCAGAGGAGGGAAGCGAGCGCGGGGAGAGAGTAGAAGGGGAAGGAGTGCCCGCAGTGTTCTGGGTTTCTTCTCTAATTGGTGACAGTGAAGGCGGAATGTGTTCCACGTCCAGCTGCATCTCCCTCTCTTTGTCTTGGGGCCTGGAGAGCGACTCCATCGCCAGCCTCAATGCTTGCTTCATCGTTTCAACCTCTCTTAACTCCTGTTGGAGCTTCTCAACCATCGCATGAGCCTCTTTCTCTCTTTTGTCCCATTCTTCGGCCCTAATGTCTATTGTCCGGCTGGGAGAAGACTGAAGGTGGGAAGCAGCGGCGGGAGATGAAGGAGCTATTCCTTGTCTTTGAAGCTGGTAGACGATTTCCTGCAGTCTAGCCACTTGAGAATATTGAGAGGAAATGACTTGATCCCTCAGTAGAGTCATTCGTTCTCTCTCCTCCACGGACTCCTGCGCAGAAGTGCCATTAGAAAAGGTAACGATGAACACGGGGGAAGTAGGCAACGAAGGAGAAGAGGAGAGAGAGACATGGAGACATAGGGAACGAGCCAGGACACGGGTGAACGGGACAAGTGACGTTAATGACAGACCTGCAGCTGCTTTTTGTAGAAGTTGAGCTGCTTGTTCAGGTAAGCGATGCGTCCCTGATAAGCATTTGCCTCCCTTTCCGTTCTCTTCCTCAGCTCCTGCGCCATCTTTGCTAACGTCTCGACACGTCCGTCTGCATCCTTCAACGCTTCGCTGGCTACTGACCAAGCGGAAGAGCTGGCGCGAGACAGGTTTGAGGGAGATATAGGTAGAGCCTCCGCACTGTAAATCAGGCGTTGTCGAGGCGAAAGGGTGTAGAAGTCCATGATGGAAGCGGGACTATCCCAGAAAGATGTAGATAGAGTACCGACACTACAGAGGAAGTCGGAGCAACAGTCTCAAGAGGTGCCTTAGGCAAAAGCGCCGGTCATTGTCGTTTTAAGAGGTAGTCGCTGTCAACATGGCATAGGGACACAGATGACCTAGGACCCATGGACAGGCCTAGCAGCTATCCAAAGATAGGTCCAGGTGACTCCTGGCTAAAACCTTCTCTACGCCAGTAGCAGGACATTGGTCCAGATTATGGTCGAAGACAATCTCACACAAGCAGGCAGGAGCGAAGTGGTAGAGCAAGAGAAGGAATGCGAGCTCTGGACAGCGAGGATAAAGGGATGGCACCCTTAACAACGAGACGTCGCGTCTCCAGATCAGGCGAAGGACGTGACGCCCTTCTTCCTGAAGAAGGGATAAAAAGGTTAGAGTCTCCTTTGAAGACTGAAAGGACGAAGACCTAGAAGAGTGCGATGAATGGCTCTTTATGAGGAGAAGATCAGAACCTTGTATCGTCCGCACTTAACATTGGCCCCAGGCGGCTTCAGTTAGACCGCTATGCAGAAGAGATGGCAGAAAAACAGACAGAGAAGTGCAAAGCAGCTTGCTCATAGCTTTGTTAATGATGCTCCTTCAGATGGAGAGAGACTGGCCTCGTCACTGAAGAGCCTGTCGAAGACAGAGACTCTAATCGTTCGCAGTGCGAGAGACCGAGCGCCTGAGCAGAGCAGAGAGAAGACATCTTCAGAGGCTTCAAAGATTCTTCTCCGATCCGTTAGAACACCAAGGGAGGGCGCTAACGGCCAGCAAACAAACGGCTAGCATAGCGTTAGCGGCTATCTGGATGCTCCCTTTTATAAGGATAACTGAGCCTGCAAGAAGCAAGGACGATGAGTCATCCTGGCAGCAGTAGCAGCAGCAGCAGAAGAGGCAGAGAGACGTCCAACAGCAGGAGAGGATGCGGGACGGACAGCACGGAAGAGAAGAAGGGAGAGAAGAACTGTCTGGAGCGCCAGGTACCAAGTCAAGATGACAGGAGCCCAGCGGCAGGCAAAGGAGGAGGTGGAGCTCGGGCAGGCAAGATAGAAAACTTAGCGGGATGGCGGCAGAAGACGATGGGCGCAGTCTTCTCTTGCAGGCTGAGGAGCTGAACTGCAGGGCGAATGGATTGTACACTGCAGGCAGATACCAGGAGGCAGTGGCTCTGTATCGAGCAGCTAATCGGGTTCTCGAGACCCGCGCAGAGTTCGCCGCTTACAGGTCGAAGTATCATTCCAATAGCGCGCAGGCACTCATTCAGGCCCAGGAGCATGAGGAAGCTGAAAAAGGTCAGGGCGCGGAGTGAAAGCAGTTTTCGAGCTTCTCTGCTTTGTACCTTTCTCTTACTCCGTGCAAATATGACCAACATCCTCCGACTCTGACCTCAACCCTTCCGCTTCCTCTTGCTATCACATTGCGTATGGACCTGGACCTGTTAGAAGCCCTCGCTGCAGTGAAGATGGATGTCAGTAACATCAAGGCGTGGATCCGCTTGGGCCTAGCCCAGGAGCAGCAGTACAAGCTGGAAGCGGCCATAAAATCCTTGGAGAAAGCTCAGGGCCTTGTCTTCTCCTGTCTCCTACCTGTTGCCTCTTCCGGCTCCACTTCCGCTCAGCCCTACGACCGTCTTCGAGTTCTGATCGAGAACTCTCTAGCTCGTTTAAAGAGCAATGTCCAAGGAGACGCTGTAGCACTAAAGCGGGAGAGAGAAAAGGTGGGAGAGCTAGTGAACAGCACGCAGCACCTTCGAATCAGCTTCAGGTACACGCCGATTCATCCTGCCCAGACCTGAATGTCTATTTCTCCCTGGCTAGCTCTTGCTCTGCGAGTGCTTCATGCTAGAAGAGAGCCTTTGCTTAGTCCTCAATGTAGCTTTCAGCCGTCTTTTCTCCTCTCTTTCAATCTCTTCTCCACGTCTTTCTGCCAGGCTCCTGCTTGTTCTTGCCCCTTCGCCCCTATCGTCTTCACTGTCTGTGCTATTGATCCCTTATAGATTACCGGTCCTGCCTTAGAGTACCGACTCCGCAGTCCGTCGTCCCTGGTCGGTGGTACGACCTTCGCCTAGTGCTTGGAAACGAGTTTGGACTCTTCCAGAGGTCTCTTTTAGAAGGACAGCCTCCGTTCACTGTTGAGGTCTCTCTGCTTAGCTTCCCATCACCCAGCCAGAAGGAAAAGGTAACCGGAAAGTCAGGGACTGAAGCCGAACGGAACTGGGAGGTTGTCACGGAGCCAGAGCTCCTTTCGTTCTCTTCTTCTGGCAAGGTAGACTTCCAGTTTTGCGTCAGACGGGAGGCATCTGGAGAGCCCAAGGCTTTACTGAAGGACAGAGGAATCGGGCTCTTGGAAGACCAAGAGAAAGAGGAAATTGTGCTAGTGATTCGGCCCCACCCATCGTCTCTGTCCATTGCTATGGGGAGAGAGGTGGAAATCCTCCCTCTTGCCTCAAGGCCCATGCTACTAGTGGACAGGAAATGCGAGCATCGTCTCCCTGCAGAAAGCACAGTGGGCGACGATTGGCGGGAGCGCAGAACCCAAGGCCAAGATGAGAGACCAGAGTTGTACGTGAGCGGAGGATGCCGTCTGGTGGACATTGAAGGCTTCTCCTTCCCTATCCTTATCAGCGAGGCACCAGGCGACCTTGGTAAGTGCGCAGGATGGCTGAGCAGGCTGCTAGAGGGTCACACATTTGACTAACCGTCGTCTGTACGATAGGCATCGGAGGCAAGGTAGAAAGTTAGACTCCAGGGCTTACATGGAATTCCTACTATTCCAGACATCTCTCTCTCTCCTCTCTCTCCTTTCTCCAGTCTCTCTCTCTCTCACTTGATCTCTAAATATGGATTTTGTCCTCCCTCTTCTCCTTCCGTTCGTTCTAACTCGTACTTCTGGTCCTTCGGTGAAGGTCTGGGACAGCAGCCTCCTCTTAATTCAGTATCTTGTGGCTCACGCTACGGAGCTACGCGGTCAGCGATGCATTGAACTGGGCAGTGGGACGGGGATTGTTGGGATTGTTGCTGGCATCCTCGGCTTGCCCTCTCTGCTGACTGACCTGGCGGTGGGTAACGTAGTCTCTGTTGAAGGCTCGAGGACACTCTTCCCTTCAATCAGCTAGATCGTGGCTGTCTCATTGACACTCGTACTCCACTCCTTCTTTGTTGTTTTTTGCTCACTCAACTCTCTTTTGCGGTTCATCTTTGTTCTTTATCCCTTGTATGGCTTCCCTCTCTGCCTGTTTCTACTTCCCGGGGTCTATCTGACGTCAACTGACAGTGCCTTCTGGCCTCCATTTCATGGCTTCTTATTAAGCGGCGCTGCCATCTCTCTCTTCTGACCCCTCCTCTACCTCCGATTCCCTCACTCTTCTCTCCTTTATCAGGAGGTTGTCCCGCTATTAGATGCAAACATAGCACTCAACGCGGCGCGTCTTCCTTGCGACTCCACTCTCCGGGCTCAGGCTCACAGCTGGGGCACCGATACCTCAGGCTTCGAGCCGTTCGACATTATCCTTATGTCGGATGTCGTGTACGACCCGGCTGGCTATGAGCCTTTACTAGCTTCCCTTCAAGCACTGAGTGACAGGAACTCCAACATTATAATGGCGTACAAGAAGCGGCACCCTAGGGATGACGAGTTCTTCACTCTGGCGCGGAGAGAATTTGAGATCTGGGAAGAGACGGACACCAGCTTTATAGACCTTCCCTCCAAGATCCTCCACTTTCGACGGAATAAAGGGTAATCCAGCACAGCATAAACAAAACCAAAGAAGTACTTGTGCCGTAAGCCTGGCAAGGGCACTGTCCTAAAATAGGCAGACGTAAAGCTCGCCCAGAACTTCCACATTGGTTGCTGGCATCTACTGTAGCAAAACTGCCGCCTTCTTCAAGAGCACGCGGAGGGTTGCGGTCGGTTGAAAGCCAAGGAAGAAGGGCCTATCTATTGGGAGCAACAAGCTGCGAAAGAGTGAAGGATGCAGAGTCCCAGATTATGAGATAGCGGGAAAGATGATGGACCGGAAGGAAACAGCATGCGCAGTCTCTCACTAGGCCTCTTAGCTGAATCCAGGAGCAAAGCAGCCAAGACGTGGGCTCTTATTCGCACTTGAGGGCGTACATGGACATCAGATAGAGACAAAGATGTATAGATAAGAAGGCAGAGACCAGACAGACAACGTCGAAGAAGTGATAGCTTGCTATTGGAGGAGCTCTTTAAATATGGAACAGATCAGAAAATGGACAACAAAATGAGGACATGCGGCTATGGGGCGCTCGATGGCACTTTATCTTTCTCTCTCTCTCTCTTTTATATCTCCCTCCCTCCTCATGACGCTAATATTCTCCTAATTATGCTGCCTTTACCTTCCCCTCGACGACAGGGCAAGCAAGCTTCTCTTTCTCTGCAGCAGCTCTCTGCTTCTTGGTAATCTCCCATGCATCGTGGGCGCGCTTGCGGTCCCAGACCAGCCCCAGCTTTGCGAAGAAGTCAATGAACATCTTGGACGGGTTGAACTGGGAGGAGACGCCGAACTCACTGGCAGCGTAATCATAGGGGAACTTGTGGTGCCAGTTATGCCAGCCCTCGCCCACAGCGACAATGGAGACAAACCTGTTCTCCGACGGGTTGATTTTTGGGTCGTAAGGCCTGTCTCCCCAGAAGTGAGCTGCACTGTTGACGCACCAGGTGAAGTGCAGGACCAGCGTGTACCGGAGAACGCCAGCTACCCAGTAGCCCAGCCAAAAGTTCTCTCCCCAGCAGACAGCAGGGACAATAGCAGGGATAAGGAAGCACCAGACAAAGTTCCACCATGGGTCCAGCTTGTGCTGGAAGCGGACGATAGGATCGGCCCAGAGATCATCAAAGTTCAGCTTCTTGCCTGCATCAATAACCTTCTGGTCCTTGTTCACCAAGAGCCAGCCGACGTGGGCGAAGAAGAAACCCTTCATGGCATTGTGCGGGTCAGCGTCTGTCTCGGAGTGCTTATGATGGACTCTGTGGTCTCTGGACCAATGATAGATGGAGCCTTGGTTAGCAATGGAGTTGAAGATCATGAGAATCAGTCGGACAGGGAAGGCAGCCTTGTAGCTGCGATGTGACCACAATCTATGAGCTCCAGCCGTGATGCCAATGCCACTGATGGGCCATAGGATGAAAGTGAAGAGGAGAGTCTGCCACTTGCACTGGTTCAAGTACATCAGCCCAATGATGGATCCGATGTGGATGAATGAGATGTATCCCACCATAAACCACCGCAGATTCCCTATGATGCCTTTAGAAGCATCGTAAGCTGGCATCTTTCGCGATAGGGAAAAGCTTCAAAGAGAAGCTTCAAAAGGCGATGACGGAGATCTGGAAGATCTGAGCTGCTCAGACGGAAAGATTTCGAGACCGCGGCAGCAAGCGGCAGATGAGACAGGTTGGACGGATTGCTGTTGGCCTGGAGAAAGAAGAAGTGAGCTCTTAGGAGCAGAGAACAGAGGATAAGCAACTGGCTCGAGGTGGCAGGAAAGAAAGAGAGAGAAAGGGAGAGAGAGAGAGAACAGGAGTGAAGGTTGAGATGAGAAGAGAGCGAGTGGGAGAGTGGGGGAGGAGAGAGGGTGGGGAAGAGAGAGACAGTTGTCCACATCATGTGGAGAAGATGGGGCGTCAAGGGAAGAGGGAAGAGGATTGCTACCATCTCTGTCTTCTCCTTCCCTCCACCCAGAGCTGCTGGTCTGTGTCTGTCTCTTTACGTGTGTTGCTTGTCCTCGTCATCAGCCGGCGCTGATGATGTGAGGAGGGAGAGGACGCGCAACTGGGAAAGGGAACGTACAAGGAGATACTACTTGTGGAACGAACGGAGAGAACAGAGGGAGAGGGGGAGAGAGGAGCCACGAAGAAGATCGGGGTTCGAATCCAGGACTGTCAGCTCTTGGTCCTTGATACCTGCTCTCTCTCTCTCTCTCTCTCACTCTCTCTCGCTCTCTCTCGCTCTCTCTCTCTCTCGCTGTCTTTCTCTCTCTCTTTCCTTCTCTTTCTCCCTCCTCCTCTCTCTTTCCTTCTCTCTTTCTCTCTGTCTCTCTTTCTTTGGTCTCTCCTTTCCCTCTATCTCTCTCTCTACGCTCTGTCTCACTCTCTCTCTCTTGCCTGTCTCGCTCTGTTTGTCTTCCTCACTGCTTCTTTCGCTCTGTCTCCCCTTGGCCCTTTTTTATATCTAGAACTTCCATCTCTATGCTCATTCTGTCTCTCGCAATGTCCCCTTCTCTCTTCCACTCCCGCTTATCTCTCCATTTCTCTTTCTCTTTCCCTCTTCTAAAAGATCTCACGAGAGCCTAAGACATGGTGGTCTTATTCCTGTCATCCGATTGGCTAGGACCTCTTAGTATCTTAGTCCACTCTCCTCTGATTGGCTGAGCTCCCTCCCAGGTCACAACAACTTGCACCTTGACCTCACCATATTACTACTACCACCATACCTACAATTAAAACCATTCAAAACCTACTATTACTCCTAGTATACTATTATAGATACAATAGCAGTAGGAACAAAAACCTCTCACCAGAGCAGTAGTAATATCATCGGAGGCTAAACACCTAACACTATCGCCTATGTGGATACTAATACGCGCTGGTCCTGGGTGACATCACGGCGGCCGCGCTGATGAGCTGGTGAGAGCACCGCCGCCGCGGGTCGGAAGACAGAAAGAATTTGAAGACTGGACGGAGAATCGCAGTGCGGGCGGCCATGTCGTGCTGTGCGGTCCAAGTGCACCTGCAGATGTGTTTATGATCATGACGATGAGACGATGGACGTGACAGGATGGACGGAACTCTCTCTCTTTATTTGAGGGCTCACCCACGTTGCGCTCATAGACGCTTGGAAAGCTGACAGCCATCTACCCTTCTTTCTGTTCTCTGTGGCCGCCCTTCCTCTCCCCTCCCTCTGTACCGTTCGTGCGTGAAGAAGGTGTCACGGTGGGGTGAAAAGTGCACAGGTGGGCGCTGAGGGCGATGGAACGTGGAAGAGCTGAGCTGCTAGGGTGAAAAGTCGTAACGACATGACAGGGCTCGTCACCGCGAGCAAGCTTGTCATCACTCTCTGTTTGGCTTATTATATTACCGATGATCTAGAGAAGAGTAGAGGGCTTAGTTTATAGAAGCTGTTATGTCATCACACTTCATCTCCACTGTTACTTGCTTTACTGGCGCGGCGGATCCCCATATTTCTCAATGACAACCAGAGAGTGGAACAGGAGAGGTGGGTCACTTTCCGTGACGCTACAGGCTTTACGTAGAGCTTCAATAGGCGTCATTGAAGCAAGCTCTATACGACGATAATAGCTTCATAATACTTCCCTGTGTGGTTTGTCGCGTCTACATACAGCTTGGTGTCACGTCATCACTGGATGGGTCCCCAGTATGGACAAAGACGAGTGCAGCGTGACTCATTGATAGGGATAAGGTGTTCTGAAGCCTCAATGGTAGCCCTGTTAACGTCGTGTTGGGAATCGGTAAGGACGCTGTTAGAGGGCGGAGCTACCGGCAATGCGGTTTGGCAATGGGCGGCGTTCTTTCCTTCTTCTACTTCTTCATCATCGAGCAGATGCATGCAGTATCGCACTATAAAGAATAGCTATATTTTACTCTAGGAAGCGTCATCCCGCTTAGGGCTTAGGGGTGACTGGTACAGCCAACCTAACGCCCCACCTGAGTGCCCTCTACTATCTTCTGTACTACTGGGAGGAAGAGGCCAGTGAAAGATGGAAACAATAAGTAAGGAACAAGATGAAAGGAACAGCAACGGTCACTAGCTTTCTCTCGGTGCTTCGTGATGGGCGTGAGAAAAGCTAATGCATCTCCTTCAACGTGTTATTGCGCCCGGTGAGGCGCTAGAGAAAGTGCTTGTCCTGAGATCACGTAAATAATGTAGGAAGAAGAGCAATGATTGGCATATCAAGATATTGTATGGCTTGAGCTGCCAAAAGGCATATAAATAGCTGTATGGTGGTGGGGTGCGTACTAGGAGAAGGGAAGAAGGCATCTTGTCTACAAGCAACATGTTATGAACCCCTTCCCTGGTACAAGCTATGATAGCGTATGGCGCCTTAGAGCAGCCCAGCGGGCCGACACCCTTCTGTTGCTACACCTTTTTGCCTGGCACTTGTCTGAAACTCTATTTATTGGCCCGTCCGGCATCTTTATAATGATGAGCACCTTCCACCACAGTGCCCGAGACGTCACCAGCGAGCTGAGAGGCTTCCTTCTGGAGAAAGCGAAGGAAGAAGAATAAGGCCCCCCGCGAAGGATACGAGAAGAAGTTCAGTCAATAGTCAAGGAAGGCAGGGAGAGGTCCGCCACAGTCGTAAGACGCCGGTCTTCCTTGATAAGTACTATCCAATTAGAAGAAAGGTGAAGAAAGTGAACAACAAGAAAGAATTCTGCAAATGTCTGAAGAGCAATTTACTTTGAAGAGCACAAGCAAGGAGCTCCAACTCATCACAATTTAGCACTCTACCGAACCGCTGCGGTCCCAGAGACAAGCACAGTGCGCAGAGTGAAGCGGTAAAAAGAGACTCTAGACACTCTGCTCTCGCTCTGGTCTCAAAGAGAATAGGTGGTACAAGCAGCACACGTCACCACATACTAAGCGCACGCATCAATATCCCGTTGCTTAGGATGAGTCAGGTCTACCTTTTGCATAAGAATCCACTTATGAAGGGATTGAGTCCATTGTTAGCAAGAATGGCTTCGCTGAAGAGTTGACCGCTAAAAGAGGCAGATGGAAACCAATCGTCAAAAGGGCCTCCTGTCTTCTTCGCTACTTCCTCTCCGCAGTTTCCTCTGTTCATTCTCAACTCTGTCACAAGCAGCCTTTCTTCATCAAAACATCTGCTGCAAGAATCGAGCGACAACGCTTCTCCAGTTCTCCTCGCCTTCATCATGTGAAGGTACTACCGGAGAACCAGAAGAGGAAGAAGAGGATTCAGAGTTCACGGCATCAAGTAGAACCTTGATCCCGTCATGGGAGAGGTCATCAAGCCCTACATTCAAGGAGAACAAGGACGGGTACTCTGTCGTCTCCTTCAGGAGGGGAACGAATGCACGTGCGCCGTCGTCGCCCATGGGATTCCCGTCCAGAGCCATGTAGAAGCGATACCATTGCTTACCCTTCTGTTTACCTCTCTTCAGCACCGCTGTCGCAAGGGCCCGAGCCCCAGTGGGTCCAATTGCATTTAGGGATAACCGGAGGTGGTCTATCATCATATGCGTAGGGATAACCGCGGCCAGAGCACAGGCTCCTTCATCATCAACATTCTGGTTTATGAGAGATAGGCTGTCCAAGTTAGTGTTGGTCTTTAAACTCTCGGCTAGATAGGCTACACCGATTCCCGTGATCTTCTTCCGCGAGGGTTGGGTTGTTTGAGCCCCTAGGACGTCATCACTGAGACCTGGAATGCGAGCTGGCGGCTGCCAGCATCTTGGCGCTGCTAGTGCGGTTGTGATGCTGCTCTGGCCCCTTTCCTCTCGCTGTCTGCGTAGATCCGCTGAAGAACAAGTAAACCTAGACGGTCCACCAGATGCCGTCGTCCTGGGTGATGCACCTGAGAGCTTCTGGTGTCTCATGTCCATGACCGTCTGCAGGCCGTACCACATAAGGTTCATTCCATCGAGTGTTAGGTCACCCAAGGATTGATTTACTTTCAATCCGTCTGCTAGCCCCTTGCAACCTTCATCGCCTATATCACACTCAGACAAGTTGAGCCCTTTTAGTCCCTTGTTATGGGCAAGGCCACGACCGATCGCCTTCGCTCCCTCATCCCCCAGAGGATTCGACGCAAGGGAGAGGAAGTCAACGGTATGATTGCGCGCGAGAAATATGGTGAGTCCTTCAGCTTGAGAAGAGGCGATGCTGCAGGAATCAAGAAAAAGAATCATAATGCTCCGGTTCTCCTCAAGCGCCGCGAAGAGAGGTGAAGCATCTTCCATTGGATTATCAAATATACGAAGGTTCACCAAGCTCTCATTAACCTTGATTCCATCAGCCAGCTCGCTCAGCGCTTCCCTATCGTGAAGTCCACAGTGACTCAGCGACAATGCAACTAAGGTCTTGTTCACACCCAATGCTGGGCCAATCTCCCTCCAGACCTCACGCGACCGTTTGGCGTCGTCAAGAGCGGCTCCACAGTCAAGGAGATCGACGAGTTGCAATGTCTTGTTCGTTCGTAAGACTACTCCCCACTGCCTCCATGCATCGGCAGACAGCTGGACATGGTGAAGGGTGAGACCTGTGACGCTCTTGTTTCTCAGTAGCGCGCGGACAAGTCTCACATCATTGACACCATCAGCTTGGCCACCCAGAATCTTAACATCGGTCAGGGAGGTGCTTGTCTCTAGAAGCTCTGCCAGTTGTTGGCCAGACGCTGCCCTGAGGTTTATGATCTCTAGTGCTTTTAGAGTGTTCCTTTTAGCGATGGCATCGAGAACAGATCCCAAGCCTCCTTCTTCTTCTTCTCTTGTCATTTCCTTGTCAACCGTCTTGGCAGGAACATCACTGATCGCCAGACTCTGCAGAGATTGACTATTGACGACACCCTCCGCCAATCTCTTCAATCCCATATGGCCCAATGGCACACCGGCAATATCCAGTCGCTTTAGCACTGCGTGGGCTGCCACTAAAATCTGTCGAAAGTAGTCTCCAGATTGCTCCGTAAGTCGGCACGATTTGTCGAAGACGAGAGAGTCGACCTTTAAGCCTGCATCGACACCATTCGCTAGGATGTGCGTCAGTCTGTCGGTCACGGCTTCACCTCCGAGCCAAAGCGTGATCGGCACCTGCCGCTGAAGAAGACTGGTGATAAGAGCTTCCTCCCATCCTCTATCACTTTCACCGCCGCCGCCCAGGGTAGGAAGGACCGAGCCAATCCACAGTCCGCGGACACTCCGATTCTTCTCCAATCCCTGCGCCAGTAGGATCATGTCCTTCGAGTGAATGGCCCGGAAGGTCAAGTTCTGAATGAGACACTGTCCTCTCCTCAAGGTCCTGCCCGCAGGATCGGCTGTCTCCTCTCTTCGTCCCATGGCCGTATCCTCGATCAGGGTCTCTCCATCTTCACTGAGAACTTCAGATAGGAGCTTGACGTCTTGAGAGGTCAACAGAAATTGCAGATCCAGGTCCGTAATACCATTGCTCTGCTTTAGAGCACTGGCAAGGAGCTTCGCGTCGTCCCCTAGCGGTGTAGTATGGGCGACGAGTGATCTTGGACGGGAGGTAGTAGTAGTCGGAAGGGGATGAGGCTAGCCTCAACTCTCTAAGCTGCTCATCTTCGTCCACGAAGGTAACGGGATCGCTTGATTGGTCAGAAATCGTACCGTTGAGCTCAAGATATCCTAGGCCGCGATTTTGCTTGATGTCTTTGATCACACAGTTCCCCATGATGCTGCTGGGTGTTTCTGAAGCTCGGTCCGCAGACGAAGAAGTCTTTGAAGTGATGAACTGGTTGGAAGAAACACTTTGACGCCGTGTCCACCTATAGAAACAAAGATAGAACTCTTCTATGTTTGCATCTTGCTAGAGAACGAAGAAGAAAGGTTCTTCCGTGTCAGTGCAAGGACAATTTTGCCTACAGAGACCGCAACCCTGACGCATTGTGGCCGGCATAAGTCAGAATAACTAACCTCAAGACAGCAATGAAGTCCCTCCCCAAGGCACGACCAAGCTCTTCTGGCAGATACTGCGGTGATCAAGGAATACTGTCCTTCATCATTCAGAGGAAGAGGAATAAGATATTTTGGACGCCCAGCCATCCTTCTCTCAACAACGCCATGATGTCCAACAAGCGACTTAGACGAACTCAACAACGTGCTTGGAGCAAGAGTTTCTGAGACCTCACACTCGCCATCTTTGGAGGAACGCTACCACGATAGCAGCACCTTCGTCTCCTCAAGCTCTCTCCTTTCATCGCAATTGATCAGGCTGCTCAAGTACCAAGCTGCTCATCAAGCTCCTCTCTCTCTCTTCATCAATCCCCTTCTCAAACTCCTCAAGCCGTTTCCCTTCAGGCTCCTCTATTAGCTACTCTCTCTTCTCTCTCTCTCTCTTTTCCAACCTCTCTCTCTTCTCTCCGCCTCATCCAAGCTCCTCATTCAAGCACCTCCTCCAGCGCTTGGCTTCGTATCAGGATCCACGAAAGTTTGCTTCCTGACGCGATGGCAAATTTAAAGCTGGCGACCGACGTTAGCTGTCATTGTGCACAGTAGGACTTCACTCTTATGAGTGAGGAGCTAGATAGGAAGTGATGACTGTATACCAGCAAGTGGGGGAGAGAGATCCTCTCAGCTGAGTGATCCTGTGTGATTGAATATACTTCCTTGTAGTTCTGAAGACCTCATTGGACTCAGCTGTAGAGTCTCTGAGCCCATTCTTCCTTTATAGAGCTTTTGTCTTCTGATAGAGCTCAACAGCTCTGAGCTTGTCTTCCTCTGAGACTCTATTCTTGCTTTGAGGTTATGGGCACATTGCATAGCCAGACGATTCTCAATCTTGTCCCAGATTCTGTTTCTCTGCTTTACCTTTTCTTCTCACTCTGACTTACGCTGACTTACGTTTGTCTCCTCTCCTATTTGTGGTAGTGTCTTCATCATTATGTCTAGTGGTCATTATGTCTAGTGGTACCGCGACTACTGCTACCGGGACTTCCACCACCACGACTGCTAGTAGTGTTACTACTTCTAGTGGCAGTCGTGAACGTTTTGACGATGCTGCGCAGCAGCAGAAGTCCAGAACTGGACTCATGCAGATACCGCTTGAGTTCTTTAGACTATCGCCAGATGTCTTCACTCCTGGTGTGACGGACTTTCACCTCTGGCGGAAGACCTTTTGGGCGGTTCTGGAGTCTTGTGGACTCACTGAGGTCCTTGAAAGACGTCGTCAACCAACTTCAAGTGAGATCACGATCATCGACTGGTATCTTGCCAAGTCGCTGGCACACAAGGGTAGTAGGAGTGAAGACACCTGGCGATAGTCTAAAGAATTCGAGCGGTATCTGCATGAGTTAGTCCAGTGGCGGAAGACCTTTTGGGCTGTTCTGGAGTCTTATGGACTCACTGAGCTCCTTGAAGGACGTCGTCAACCAACATCAAGTGAGATTACGATGATCGACTGGTATCTTGCCAAGTCGCTGGCACCAAGTGCTATGGCTGCACTGGGTGACTACGATCGAACGACTCCTGCATCGACTTCGACAAGGTTCGTTGCTCAGAACACCCGGACCGATACCAACGCTACGATGCTCAAGCTTGAGCAACTCACTGGCCTTGTCTATCAGTCAGGGACGCCCTTGGATAATCACATCCGTCGACTTAGGCCCTACTTATGGAGCTGGCAAGAGGCAACTTCGCTGTCCCGACTTTCTACCATTGCCCACTGTTGCTGATCAGCATCCGTAAACCCACAATGTGTGGTTCATTTGGGTGCTGTCTCGCTGGGTAATGGGTTGAGCTGGAATGATGCCGTAGACACCATTCGAGGGCGGTGCAGCGAGCTGACGCTGAGGTGCTTTCCCGGGTTAGACCGGGTCAGTTTTCTTCTACCTTAAACTCGACTGGCGCCACCACCTCGCTTGCCTTTCCTCGTGCCCTGAGGGTTGCTATGACGCACAGAGATGTGGGTTTGTGCTTCAATTGCTGGAACGTGGGCCTTCACGTTCGCCGGACAAACAACAGTTGGCAAGGAACATCTATTCGCCAGTGCACCCTCCCGGCAGACAGTGTGGATTGCCCAACTCTCAGGGTGGTGAGTCTTTACCGCCTGCTGCTTGGGTTGTGAGCGTGCCCAGCCTGAACTCTTTTCCTCCTTCCTGGTCTTCTCGTAGCTCCTCATGACCAGCAGTAGGACTCTATCTTGACGTTGCGCCGAGGACCACTTCTTACCGGATGATAAGTGCTTTACTCAGATCGAAGCTCTTCCTCCTAGCTCTCCTACTCATGTTGATGGCTGTGATGGTCGTCCAATCCCCATTAAGGGACGTGACACTGCTCGCTTATTTTCAGTTTTCCAGTCCTGTGGAACTCCGTGGAGCCTACTATGTCCCTGGACTTCTTCCTGCTAGCCGTCTCGATGATGAGGGCCTTGAGGTCCGTCGTACCGGTGGTGCACAGCCGGTCATCATGAGATCATGAGTGCCAATGGCTCTGTAGTGCATGCAGTGGGCACAACAGAGCGTGGACTTCATCATCTGCATTTTGCCTTATTATAGTCCTCGCCAATGTTCTAGAGACGACCTCTTCCGCTCTGAGCTTATTGTAAGGGTAGAAAGTAGAAAGGTTACTATCACATACTCATTTTGATAACTATTTCACTAGTCCTTTTATTGATCTATTCGTGTCATTCTCTTTCTGTTGGTCCTCCCTCTGCCTTCCAGCCATCATCATCAGCCACATCATCCCATCGGCCATCAGCCTCATCATCCCATCGGCCATCAGCCTCATCATCCCATCGGCCATCAGCCTCATCATCCCATCGGCCATCAGCCTCATCACCCCATCGGCCATCAGTCTCATCATCCCATCGGCCATCAGTCTCATCATCCCATCGGCCATCAGCCTCATCATCCCATCAGCCTCATCATCCCATCGGCCATCAGCCTCATCATCCCATCAGCCTCATCATCCCATCAGCCTCATCATCCCATCGGCCATCAGCCTCATCATCTCAACGGCCATCGTACTCATCTTCAAGAAACAGACCGCAGCAGCGCCATCATCATCATCAGTGTCCTCCTATCCCGCTTCTTCCTCAGCTGCTACTGCTGCTGCCTACCGGGCCGCCAGAGCTGTCGATAGTCGTTGGCATCTTCTCATCCCAGCTTCCTCGCTGTCTCTTTCTCCTTCCTTCATTGCCTCTTGCTCTTTCTCTGCCTCTCGCAGGAGACAGCACCGAACTCTCTCTAGACGCCCCCCTGCACTCGACTTGTATCTGCTGTTCTGACTCAGCACCAGGTGCAAAGGGCCAAGATGCTAACGGCCCAGTGGTGACGGGCCCGCACTATCCGCGATTGAAGAGCCATTAACATCTTGCTGGCGCTGCAAGACGTCGGCCGTAAGGTCTCCTCTCTCTTGAGTTGCCCTTCTGTCTTATCTGTGAGCCTTAGAAGAGGTTTAGACCACTACCCGGTACCAACGGTGCAAGGCAAAGTATGGCCGTCTCGCCTCCACCAGCCTTTGACAGCGGCACTAGTGCCCTCTCTCGCACTGTTTCCGAGGGTGGGCACGGGACAGTAGAGCTGCTTGGAGATGTCTCGGCCCTAGAAAGACAGTTTGACTTGAGCTGTTGCGCCAGGCAGATCGCAGCTTATGGTTTTCAAAAGGTCCGTCGCTGATAGAGGCTTGAGAGATGCTCTTCAGATGGGTTGGCTAAACTTCTATGATTCTTTAGGTTGCACTGCAATTCCCTGATCCTCTCTTGCCTGTGGCGAGTGAGGTCGTAGAGCTACTGAAGGTAGGATAGGGAGGAACCATCCCTCTTTTCTCTGAGCTTCAGGGACTAGCTCTCTTCTCTGCATTTCACTGTCATGTTCTGTTTAACAGGTCTCAACGGTCTAACCTTCAGTCTCCCAGTCTCAGGTGCCTTCCGAGACTTTCTTGTTCATCTTAGGGGACACATCGTACGGTAGCTGCTGTGTAGATGAAGTTGCTGCAGAGGTGATCTCAATCTTCGGGACTTACTCCTTTGTTCTCCTCTCTTCTTTCCCCCTCGACCCCCCGTCCTCTCTCTTTCTTCACTCTTTGTCTGTCTGTCTCTCTGTCTCTCTCTCTCTCTCTCTGTGTCTATATGTCATCTGCATTTGCTACGCTGCCCTTGATCATTCGTCAGATTGCTATTTACCGCTCTAGCCATCGCCCCGTAGCCCTCCCTCTTGATGTCTTCCCTTTAGCAATTGGCCGTCTAGCAGTCATCTGCACAAAACGACGAAGCAAGGCCATGACCTCACTGACCTTTTTTCTCAGCATCTAAATGCAGATGTCGTGCTGCACTTCGGGACATCATGTCTCAGGTAAAGGCGAAGTGTACAACTCTATAACGTGCGATCCTACCTTTCCTAACGCGGGTCATCTCTGCCGGCAGTCTTCCATCTAGGATCCCAACTATTTATTGCTTTGGAAAAGCACCGCTCGATGAACAGCATTGCAAAGCTTCTCTCGAAGAGGTGGAGGCCACCACAGGGAAGCACATTGTGGTCCTCACAGAGGTCTGTGTAGCTAGCTGTGATCCCTAGGCTGATGGCACAGTGCCGCACTACTTTATATAGAGAAAATAGCGAGTAGAAACAGGTTGATAGACGGCAAAGAGACACTAAAGGACAGGCTATGGGAGGAAAATAGAGGTGGGAGAAGGACAATCAACATGCCTACATAGACTGTAATGCCAAAGGCTAAATCTCTTCCGTAGACAGACTACTATCACATGACTGCAGTTTTGAGGTCACTCATGAGCAGCACAAGCTTTACGTTTGGGGACCTGGAGAGTTTCCATAACGCCGCTGTGCGAATAGGGAGCAAACAAGGCTTAGATGACTCTGGAGAAAGGACAGAAGAAGAGGAGGATCTCGGGGCGGTTGACTCTTACACCGTGGGAGGCTTTAATGTGAAGCTACCGCAAGGCCTCACCATGGAGGACGTTGTGCTCTTCTATATTGGGATGCAGGTGCAGCAGCCATGAGGGTTCTCTAATGTCGTCGTCTTCGTATCCTCCCTCTTCCCATCTTTTAAACTCCTGTATCTGCCTTTCCACTCAATTAGCATTTCGGAAGCCGTCAAACTCTATATTCTTTCTTAATCTATGACCCTGTGATGTCTTCGCAGGGCCAGTATCTGAATAATCTGATGCTCAAGTACAATCGCAATGAAGTCTATTCTTATAACCCCGTAGAGCAGACCTGCCAAAAGGAGAGGCCGGCTGTGAACCAATCACTCATGAAGAGGTAGGGGGCAATGATATCAACTCTCAATAGCGCTCATTATGGAAACGAGCCCGCGCAATGGCAGAGTCTCTTCCTCTACCTCCGGCGACTCTCTTTCCCCATTTTTTTAGCTTCGCTAGGTTCTTACAAGCTAATATGGTCCCGTTATTTCCTCTAGGTTTCACCTCATTCAGAGAGCGAAGGAAGCAGAGATCATTGGCATTTTGGTGGGAACATTGTCTGTGGCTTCCTATCTCGACGTTCTCAGCTACGTTCAGAAGCTCATCACGCGGTAGAGTGTGCCTCTTCTCCTCCTCGTTACAGCTTCCATTCTGTTCTGCGCTCTTGCTCTATTTTCCTGGATAGCTTTTGTCCACTTCCTTTAGCTACTCACTCCAGCCTTTCCCTCCTTTATCGCGAGTTTTCTCCTCTATTCTTCGTCCTCTTTTCTGGCGTTTTCCCTTTAATGCTTCTTTCCTGGTTCCCTTATTTCTGCTTGTGCTTATCGCCCAAGGTACAACCGGAAGTATTACACGTTTATTATCGGAAAAGTTAACGTGGCGAAGCTGGCGAACTTCGCTGAGGTTGACATCTTTGTGACTATCTCTTGCCCTCTGAACTCTATCATAGACAGCAAGGTACGGCCAAAGATGAAGGCGGATGGAGAATGGCAACACTAGGACGGGGTAGAAAAGAGATGCAACCTAAGGTGATAGAAGAGAAAGATCTTGCTTGAGAATTCAGAGAGAGAGAGAGAGAGAGAGAAAGGCCACCTGCAGGAAGAACTAAGACCTGTTTAGGAGCTATACAAGCCAATTATCACGCCCTTCGAGCTGGAGCTGGCTCTGGAGGCGCGCGAGTGGACTGGAGACTATAGCACAGACTTCCAGGATCTTTACCGAGGTTCCCAGCGCGCAGAAGAGGGACAAGCAAACGAAGACGGAGAAGGAGGAGGAGACATAGAAGACGACGATGCGCCAATTTTCTCTCTTATCAGCGGGAAGTACGTGCCACGCCCTAAGAGAGCTCAAGGGGATTTGGTTAGTTCAGAAGGATTAGATGCAACTGGCACGGCTCTCGTCGCTCGAAACACTCAAACAGACATCATCGCCTTCTCTAGTGCCGCAGGTGAGGAGAGCTTGACTTTCTTTCTCTTTACCCAGATTGTCTGTAGGCCTAAGAACCTCCGCTCGATCGACTCATGAGAACCCACATTTACTTCTTCCGTTCTGTTTGCTTGCTCTTTCTCCCATTCTGTACGTGACCTACCATTCTAAGGTCCTTTTACTCTTTCTACCCTTGCCTCTATCGCTCACACTGCCTTAAGTCCACAATCTCTCTGCTGTTCCTGGTGACTTTGTTCCTAACATTGGTCATCACCGCCTCTTTTTCATCAGGCGACTTCCTGCAGCAGCGAGAGTATCAAGGGCTGGATGTGAATCTTGAGCGAGAAGTGCACGCTGCTATGGAAGGCCAGCATGGGATCGCTAAAGAATATGACCGTTTTGATTCGTGATATCTATATACCTTCTGAATATTATTTAGAACATGTCGTTGTCCGTTTCAGATTTTTTTGTTGTGTTTTGTTCTTCCCTTCAACTCGCTCTCTTCCTTCCTTTCAATCCATCTTCTCTCCCTCCTCTCTCTCTCTCTCTCTCTCTCTCTTCCTCTTTCTCTTTCTCTTTCTCTCTCTCTCTCTCTCTCTCTCTCTCTCTCCCTCTCTCTTTTTCTCCTCGCCCTCTCTCTCTTTGCGTTGTCTCTTCTCTCTCTCTCTACCTCTCTCTGTTTTGTCTGACATCGCTCCTCCTCTTCTCCTCGTTTCACTGGGTCCTATGGCTCCTTCTACGTTGTTATGCGCTGTGTCCATTTTTGCTCCATCCCTTTCCGTCTGTCTCTCTTTCTCTTCCTTGTCTCGCTGGGTGGATCTCTCTCTCTTTTCTGTCTCTCATTGGTCTTGCTCGTCCTCATATCTCTAGGCTTCTCGTCCTGGTTCCTTTCTCCTTATCCTAGTCTCTATTCTCAGCTTTGACCCGTTCTCCTTCCTTTCCTCCCATCACTCCGTCAATAAACAATAAGTCACAGGCTATGCTTCAGCCAGAACTTACTCCCACCTTCTCTCTTCCCCTCCCTCTCTCTCCTCTCCTCTCCGTTTCCTCTTCTCATCTTCCTTTGTAAGGATATCTCTTCTCTCTCTCTCTCTCTCTCTTTCCCTTATATTTCTGTCTCTCTCTCCCCCACGCGCGCTCCTCCGGTCCTCCTCTGTCTTACTGGACCGGACGACTTCATGGCAGAGCGCTTCTTCTTCCCTTTTCTTTTTATAAACCTTCATGTGCCTCAAGTGCAGCATTGGCACTGACCTACGGAGCGACTAGAACAGAGACAACAGAACGCTTCTTCTGAGAGACCAGACCCTTCGTTCTTCTTCCTCTTTCCCTTCTCTTTCCTCCACCCTTACTCTCTCTCTCTCTCTTCCTTCATCATAGTTAAAATGGGACGGAAAAGATCTCGATAGATCTCTTCACTCTCACTCAAACCAGAGCTTTGGCGTAGCAGGAACTCAAAAGAGAAAAGAGAGAGAGAGGAGAAGTGGAAGCGTGTAGTCATGAACAGGAAGTGCCCATTCTACGTCTATGGGAGTGCCTTCAACGTGGACTCGCGGTACAGCCTCATCAATCCCCTTGGCCGCGGCTCCTATGGGATCGTCTGGTAAGAAGAGATCTGAAAGAGTCCCTACCGTGTGTGTGCGGGCGAGAGGGAGAGAGAGAAAGAGGGGAGAGAGAGAGGGAGAGAGAGAGAGAGAGAGAAAAAAAGAAGAGAGAGAGACACACAAGAAGAGAACTTTTACGAGAAGTTCGACTTGGAGTTGAGAAGCAGTCTTAACTGTTTCTGTTCTACTTTTTCTCTGTATGTCTCTCTGTGTCTCTCTCTCTCCCTTCTCCTCATTCTTTCCTGCCCCTATTCCTTCCTTCCCTTTCTCTGTAAATTCCCATACTCTCTCTCTCTCTCTCTCGCCCTCAATCTCTCGCCATAATAGCTCTGCCGATGACAAGAACAGCGGTCGGCGGGTTGCCATCAAGAAGATCACACCAATGGCCAAAGACATCACAGACGCTAAGCACACGCTGCGAGAGATCCGAATTATTCGTTATCTCTCATGCCATCCCAATGTAAGGGAAGAGAGAGGCGAGACGGAGAAAGGGGAAGAGAGAGAGAGAGAAAAAGAGAATAGCACAGAGAGAGAGCGAGAGGAAATGCCTTAAAAGATGATGGAAAGACTTCGTCACAAGCAGAAAAGAGCGAATGAGAGAGAGAGAGCCGAAGAATATTCAGGAACGGAGACATTATATTCAATTTCCTAACCCTTGTTTTCTCTCTCTGGCTCTGCCTCTCGTTCTCTATGTCTGCTTCAATCTTCTCTGCGCGTTCTCCCTCTCTTTCTCATTTTACTCTCTATCACTCCTCTGTCTCTCTCCTTTCTCTCTCTTTCTCTCTCTCAATGTGCAGATTATCAAGCTTGAGGATCTGCATGTGAACACGAAGGATGACGAGCTCTACATCATGATGGAGCTCATGGACACCGATCTCCACAGGATCATACAGAGCTCTCAGGTAACCCACTATATGTACATGTCCTGACTCACAGAGCGTGCCTCTTCCTCTCTCTTCCTCTTTTTCTCTCTTCTCTCCCGATGTCTCCTCCAGTTTCTCTCTTGGGTTAGCTTTTTTCCATTCTCTTCCTTGTTCTTTCTATTTCGCTCTGTATATCACTATCTCGGGGTGTCGTCTCGCCAACTTCCCCCCCAATCTCTCTCGCTCTGTCTCTCCCTCTGTGTATTTGTTCACTCTTCTCTCTCTCTCCTCTCTCTCTCCCTCTCTATCTATCTATCTCTATATATCTCTATCTATCTCTCTATCTCTCTCTCGCTCTCTCGCTCTCTCTCGCTCTCGCTCTCTCTCTCTTTCTTTTTTTCTTTCTCTCTCTCTCTCTTTTTCTCTCTCTTTCTCTCCAATTTACCCCTACCTTCCCCGATCGCAGCCCCTGTCGGACGCACACTTCAAATATTTCCTGCACCAGCTGCTGCACGGCGTTAAGTTCCTGCATGCGAACGGAATCCTTCACCGCGATCTTAAGCCTGGGAACATCTTAGTCACAAAGAACTGTGACCTCAGGGTAAACAATAAGCGCGTTATGTCTCCTCTTCCTGTTCCTCTCTCTTAATTCTATCAGTCTCTTTCAATCTTTCTCCCTCTCGCCCTCCCTCTCCGTCCCTTCGTGTCTCTCTCTCTCTCTCTCTCCTTTCTCTCTCTCTCTCGCTCTCTCTAACATCCTCTCCTCTTGCTCTTCTTACTTCCTTTCCAGATCACAGACTTTGGCCTAGCGCGGAAGTCAACGACGAGCATTTCCTTTGCCGAGGCGTCGCAGCGCCGCGGGCGCCCGCCGCCGATGACGGAGCACGTAGTGACGCGCTGGTATCGGCCTCCAGAGCTGATGTTGCAGCCGGACGGACTCTACTCTGGAGCCGTCGATATGTGGTCGGTCGGGTGCATCTTCGCGGAGGTGAGAGAAGGAAAGAGGAAGATGGGAAGAGAGAAAGGAAGTGGCAGAGTAGTCGGAGCAAATAGAGAAAAAAGACAAAGAGCGAGAGGAAGTAGGCAATAAAAGGAGAGAGAGTAGAGAGAGCAGAGAGCAGGGAGAGCAGGGGCCGCAGAGAGTAGAGGGCAGAGAGAGAGAGAGTTATGCAGGTCCGTAAGGTTCTCAGTATCGGGCACTTGCTGGTCTCATTGTCTCCCTCTTGCTCGGCCTCCTTGCGTCCGTCTTGGTCGTTCCTTTCCCTTTGTCTCCTTCCTTTGTCTCTCCCCCATCTCTCTCTCTCTCTTCTTTATCAATAGATGCTGGGCCGTCAGCCGCTGTTTCCTGGGAAGAACTTCATTCACCAGCTGACTCTCATCTTCGACGTGCTGGGATCTCCCTCTCCCTCTGAGATCTCTTATATCAAGAGTCCACAGGCCAAGAAGTTCCTCGCGTCCATCGCATCCAAGAAGAAAGTCTCTTTCTCCAAGCTCTTTGCAGCTGCTAGGTCAAACGTCATACAATGACTAAT